>JANKKB010028799.1:3566-16983 GCA_026225775.1 Bursera palmeri | reverse complement strand
GGATAAGTGTTAATTTAATAAAAGTGTGGGATTAAGTATTTTTTTGAAATTTAATTAGGGGGTCAGAGTAAATTCCCCTATAGAAAAAGCGTGTTGAGAATGCAATGATGTTTAAAAATTGCCATTTTGATATGAATGATAAAGTTGTCATAAATGTTGAGTTTCATGAAAAAAATACAGCAAAATTGAAATGATATTATAAATGAAAAATTATTAAAACGATTAAGGACACTTTAAAACATTAAATGGAGAAAAAAATTCATTAAGAGAGTTTTATATCAAGTTTTTTTTTTTTCTTTTTCTTCTATGCCCTCTGTCTTACAAGTACGACCAAGCAGCTTACTTTCCTGATCCTCCATTTTTTCACTTTTACTTTGGTTCTCTCTCTACCCTTATCTAGTTATAACACGAAGTGAGCCAGCCAGATCATGAAGAAATTTCTCAACCCTTGCTTTCCAATTTCCATTCTTGAAAACTATAATTCATCCACAGAACAAATAAAGGAATTGCATGCATCAATACATTACCAAGTAAAAACAGTCACCATACATTATTGCAATGACAGTAAAAAAAATTTAACAAATAAACATGTAAATAAATAATTAAAAAAAGAAGAAGGAATAATTGGTAATATAGAGTTGGTATTGAACTCTTTTAAGTGGTAAAAACTCTTTTAAGAGCCAAAGGACTAATTTGTGGTTTGAAGTTCTTTCAAGTGGTAAAAACTCCATGACAAACAAAACTTGCATGCTTTCTAAGGCTTTTAGCAAGAGGCTTCCCAGAGGAAGATATCAAAACCTACTATTTAACTCTCCCGGCCCCAATATAAGTAAAAACTAAGATTTATTAACTAAAGATTATGTACAAAGCAGCGTAGTCAGATCCTCAACACCAGAAGTTGTATATGTTTTTCAAGTGCTTCTTTGCTTTCCTAAAGAAACACTTCGCGAGCGTCTTTTCTTCAAAGGAACCTGAAAATAGTAATAATAAGTTTTCATCAGCAATAACAGTTCAAGAGCTGAGATACATTATCTACATACATCAGCAGCCCTTACATATAATTACGACACCACGTGTGCTAAAATTATATAACAAAAATCATGCATACTACAGCATTGAGAAAGTAGGCTCTTTCTTCCGTCTTTTTCAGCCCTTAAAATAGCATTTACTACCCAGGAAACAAAATAAATCTCTTTTGAATTCATCCTATCATATCAGACAGACATCAAGATATCTTTAGCAGAGACACCATTGTCTGTTACAGGACTCAATATCAAAAGGGTGGATTATAACTAATGGTCAAAGCTTTCTAACAAATCATTCAACCTCCTACACAGGAGAGTAGCAAATACAGCAACCAACCATAGGGATCTATAATGGAGTATAATATGCACCAAAACACTGCATGACACTAGAGAAAATACTTTACAACTAATTTCTCTAGCATAAGTAATTGATGGTCAAGAAAATACAAAAGGGAATATGTAAACGTAGTCAACTAGAGTTTAGCCAATAGAACCCTCTAACACATACCTTTGACGACAACGGGGGCAAAGAGACCTCACGTGCTGCCTTACCGGGTTCAGTTAATTGTCGAATCTCACAAAGTTGGCTTGTTGTACCCTTCAAAAGCTGCAATTTAGTTTTTTCCCTATCACTATGGCCTACAGAAAAGTTTAGCTTCTCTCTTCCTTCTTGCACAACCCTTAGCCTTTCTGTAAGCCACCCAACTTCATTGTCAATTTTCAGCCTTTCATAATCAAAAGCAGACATAGAATTTCTCCGCAAATCAGAAAGCAAAGCCTTGCCCGGCCGGAGATCCATACACGGTGATTCACTAGATATGTCTGATTTGCTTCTCTTCAAGTCTGCCTCTATTCCCAAACTACTTATAGTTGGACCATCACATGACTTAGGAATATCCAAAGTTGGACCATCACATGACTTAGGAATATCCAAAGTGATATTCTTTGACAGAGCTTCACTTCTCTTTTCACTAGCTTCCTTGCATGTATCAAGTTCATCACCAATGACATGAACATCATGAATACAAAGATCACTATCAAACACTAAGCTTTGTGAATTTTTTCCATGCTTCTCCACATTACCATCACTACTTTGAGGAATAATATTAGTTTCATCACAAGTCTCTGTTGTCTTTGATGTCAACCCTCGGCCTTGTTGATTAACTGGATTCTTGTCTCTGAAAACCATCCCCTTCTCTTTTAACTCTTGAATGATCTCATCGCTGTTTTTTGAAGGATATTGATGATGCTTGTCAAAACTGGGATGCCTATGTATATATCCTAGTTTTGAAGAGTCAGCATCTACAACCATTTCTGAAATTGGTAATTCTTTCTCTAAAGAAAGAGTATAATTCTGTGACTCAGTAGGTGTGACCTCATACTTTGGTAAATCATTTGTATCTTTAAACTTTTTCTTCTCATCGAAGGATTCACTAATTCGCTCTAGTGTCATCACTAGATCCTCACTGAAAGTTAACGAAGAAGAAGCCTTCAACCCCTGTGTGGATGCTGTATCGATCAAATCAGCATCTAACTGCTCAATTCCAAAAAGCATTTGCCTGAAAGCTTCAACTTCTTTCTCCAAGAAATGCTTCTCCCTCTCTCTCCTTAGCAAGATCTCTTTAAGAATGTTCATTTCTTCAGCATCATAAGCAGATTTTTCTTCTATCATCCTCTGGTATTGCCGAGCTTCCATTTCTATCGATGCCTTCTCTTCTTGCAGACGAAGTATCATAGCCATGGCCTCATCTGCTGCAGTAGCAGCAGCACTTCTCTCTTTCTCAAGTTCAAGATAGAGAGCTGAACGAGCAGCATGCTGCTCTTCTAGTGCTTGTTCCAAAGCACTACTTGTATTTTTATCAAGGCCATCAAAATCTAGCTCACCTCGCAAATCGCAGTTGAACTCTTCAACAGGTGACACATCCTTCTCAATAGCTATATTTTCATCAAGAGGTTCATTCAATTCGAAAGGCATACTAATGTCCTCTTTAAAAGCTCCCTTGCCATCTAAATTAATAGGACCATCCACATAAAGGAAGATCAGATGGAAGAAACGAGTGAAAATGCAAGCATGTAACTACATTCTGTTTCATATGAACCACAGCACTCTGAAAGCATGTAGTGCTTATACCTGATGGAACATACTTGAAAACTTAAATTGTACTGCCTCAAAGTATGAATTGAAGCAATATCAAAACCTTAACTTGTGACATATTCAAGAGGTACAACCAGTAATTTACTGAATTGAGATCCAATGTTATCACGATTAATGTACTTATCACAAATTCCTCTCGGGTAACACCATGACTATTAGATTAAAAAGTCTAACAGATTCTAAAAGATTTTCAGGCTTAAATCAAACATGCTAATCTTCACCTCTGACATTGAAGAGGCACTAAAAATTTCACCAATATGCATTGATATTCAGAAACCTACATTAAGACAACAAAATCTTTTTTCATATTTGAAAATCAATAAATTTCTATCTGGTAGTGAACGGCAAAACTTTGGCCCTCTTCAATTTGCCTAGAAGGTGATTCGTGGCCAGCACAAATACTCAACCATATCTTGCACTTCCTAATAAATGACAGAAGATCTAGATTATATTCAAAATATGATGAGATGGTGGTTCAAACTAGATCTATAAAATTTTAGCACAAATAACAACCACAAGTATAAGGTGATTATACTCAGGTGATAAGACGCCAGATTGATGCATTATTGAATTTATGACATGCAGTATAAACCACATTTAGAATATCATGAGATAAATGTGATTGACAAAATAAGTTAAATGCATTTGACAGCAATAAAAAAAACATATAAAGAAACTCAACTTTGAAGCTCAAATTTACACTTATTAACAACGACTTTCACCTTTGAAATGATCTGGAACTGAGCTGCATTCTGTGATCTCATTTCCAACTTTACTAACACTGGCAGGAGAATCCATAACAGCCCGTTCTTCAAATGATAACGGATCAAATGATGAAACTGATGGAGACTGGTGATTATCATCAGAAGCTTTTCGGCGTTGCCTGATACCATATCTCAAATTTCGACTTGTGCTCACCTTCCCCTTAACATCAAAGCTTCCTTCTTCCACAGAAAACTTTCTTCCCATCACTTCTCCCGAAAATGAGCCACATGACGCTTTACCCTCCAATCCAACATGTTCAGTTTCAGAACTTCTCTCTTTGATGAACTGAGGATTAAGGTCAGTGGCTAACACCGAATCGAAAGGGAACTTAGTCTTAACTAAAAACTGAACATCAGATATTTTCTCTGGTGGGCAATCCACTAAAAAACCTTGGAAGCAGTATTTACAATTAATCTTATTGGGGTTACCAAAAAGTCCATCGCAAGGACAAGGCAAACACAACCCAAACAAACCCAAAAACTTGGAAGCAATATAGGTAAGTGTTGAACCGCATAAGAGAAAATAAGCTATAGCAAGATCAAGAAATGCACCCACAAGTTCACTAAACGTCCATTCCTCTATAGCTTGACACGTCATTTTCTTTCTCAGGGAAACAATCTCTCACTCAATCACATAATTCAAACCAAGGACGAAGTTAGATAATCCGCTAATCTTCTGTTTGGTTGCCGAGAAAACTGGAAAAAAAAAACAAAAAACAGGAAAGAAAACATAATATATCAAAATTCTACACTTTCCCATGATCCCATATAAAACAAAATGTAAAAAATGAAAAAGCAACTAAGACAATTAAAAAAATAAATAAATAAAAAAGAAAACTGTGCTCTGCTTGGCAGCCTAGAACCTTCAGGAAAATAAAAGAAACGAAAAAACTATATCTAAGATTCAACACTTACGCATTGACTCGCATAAATTAAAGCATGAGCAAACCAATACGAAGGAGAGACTACTACAAAACCCTGATACGTCTGGTTGCGAGAAAGTGAAGGAAAAGAAAAGAAAAGAAAAAATAATTAAGTAACAAACAATAAAAATAGTTGTCTAAGTTTCTCTTATTCTGATACCATTATAGTTCATTTCCAATGAGAAGATAACTCACCGAATTATAAAAGAGCCGATTCAGTAGAAGAATAAGGTATTGATTTTGATTATTTTTATTAAAAACTGAAACTAAAACCCTAATAGTGTGATTTGGAATTGGGCGGTTACAGGTTGGTGGTGAAGTTGACAGAGAGACAGAGACAAGAGCTTCTTATTTCGACTAGGATTCGATTTTACACTTCTCAGGTACATTCCCGAGACAAGGTACACTGTACTTGTGTTTGAGTGGAGATGTCGAAAGCTGGGCCAGGCCGGGCCCAGCCTTTTTTTTTTTCTTTCAAAGATCCAACCGGCGTAAAGGTGAGGGTAGGTCAAGTCTAAATAATAATAATTAAATCTGATCTATTTTAAAAATTTTAGTCCTTCACTTGGTTTGATACTATTTAAACAATAATATGTACGATATCATTTAATTAATTAATTTTTAAAATTTTTTATTTAAAAATAAAAATAAATTAATAATAATTTATTTTGATAGGTCAAGTTGGTTCAGCCTATAGGTCTTGACTTGACCTACCTTTTACTCGGATTATGTCAAGGTTTAAACTGTAGTAGGATATACGGGTCGAGTCGGGTTTGATCAGGTCGGGCCATGCCAAAATATAGGCCAAGCCAAGCCGACCTGGTCATTTGCCATCCATAGATTTAAGTGAGAAAATTATAAGAAATAACCTAAATTTTAAGGGATATTTTTTTTTAAAATCAACCATTCTCTTTTATAATTTATCTAACCATTCTCACCTAATATGACTAATTGCCCCGTCCTCTATCTTATGTCATCAATGTTGGTGTATATGTGCCCAAAAGGCAATCAGGTTGTACATTTGATGTATATAAAACATTTTATACATTTGATGTATATTAATAAAAGAAAATTACTCTTTTATTATTTGTAATTGGATTATTTATTTGTTTATATGATAAAAATCCTTATGATAATATTGATAGATAAATAAATTTCTATAGCAATATATTAAGAATATATTCTTATTAACAAAATCTTTAGTTTACGAATAATTTTTTTTTTTAATTTTATAGTACATGTATATTAAATAAAAAGTTGAACTATTGTTTTCTATTAGTTATATGGATATATTTTTTAAATTATATAAATTTTTTGAATAAAATTGTGAATACATTTAGAATAGGGATGTAAAGAGTATTTAAAGGGGTTCATATAATTATAACCCCACCAAATAAAAAAAAAATTAGCAAATAGGAAAATTTGTGAAAATAATCAAATTTGGAGGGGTGCTTTTTTGAAATTTTGCAGTAGTGAATTTCGAGAATTTGTGTGTAAAATAGTTGGATTGCAATTGGAACCACGCTTTGACACCATTTGATGCAAAAGCAACCATAAAGTAAAAAAGAAACACCAAATAGGAAGAGGAGAAGAAAATAGAGAAAAAAAATAAAAGGAAGAAGTTAAATTTAATAAAAACAATCAATAATCAAAGTTGGAGATCTAAAAAAGGAAATAATAACATAATAAGAAATAAATTTTCATTTAGAAATATAAATATAATCTTAACTCAATTAAGAATAACAAAATAAATCCTAACCAAAATATGAAAACTATTAAATAGCATAACCAATTAAATTCTTTTTAATTTAAGAAGTCAAAATCTATAATTATAGTCAAAATCCTTAATATAATAAAACTCATAAAAAACCAAATAAAATCCTAATTTTACCCTAACTTAGTCCTATATCAATATGTTTATTAACATATACTTTATTATAAATCAATATAAAAAAAATAAAATTAGATTTATAATGAATTGTCTTGTGCGACAATAGAAAGAATGATTAAAAACATTATTTTTCGTCATTGTTCATAAGATGGATTGCTACTTTTCTTATAGTGACAACAATAGGATGTCACTTTATATTTTTATTTTGATTATAATTTTTTTTAAATTTACTTATTTCAATATATTGGTTTGAATTCTAAAATTGTTACAATAAAGTTGGTGGTGGTTTTTCTTTAAAGATTATTATTTATTATGTAATACCCAAGACTCATATAGAATGATGATAGTGTGTTACGTTTTGTATCCCACATCACTTGATAACAAGGATTTTAACTAGTTTAAATATCATGTGAGCTCCTTAAGTTATTGGAGGCATTTTGGGTTGTAAAGTTTAAAAATAATATTGTGACGAATTATGTGTCTAAAACATAAAATATCTTATATTGGGTGGGGTATTATAAATGGTATTAAACTCAGACCTACCTAGTAATGTAGGCCAAATTGTTTTGATAAGTCCACATGAGGATGTGCTAGGTAGGCCAAATTGTATCCGATAGTGAACAAAGTATTACAATGGTATCAAAGCCTAACCTACCTAAAATATTGGTCCACACGAGGATGTGCTAGGTAAGCCAAATTGTTTTGATAGATTGTAACACCAAGACCCACATAAAATTGTGAGATACCCTATGAGATCTTTAAATACAAAATCGTAACAGATTTTGGAGATTGTTCATCGTCACACACATAAAAACATGGAGATAAATTGAAATGAGGTTTAAATTGAAAAGTGGGATGGGAAATAAGGAGGGCTTACCATCCTTAGTTCCAACTTGGGAAGGAAAAGTGCTAATATAAAATCCTATGTAAGTCTAAATAATTCACTGAGAGTCATTTTGATTTGAGCTCCGGAATTGAAATTGGAATCAGGTAGAACTAGAATCAAAATAGTATTCCTCTTATTTGGTTTAGTACAGAATTAGAATCTAATACCTTTGAGAGTTGTTTGGATTAAAGAGGTCTGAAATCAGAATCAATATCAATTTTTTAAATTACTCTCCTATAAAAATATATAAAATAAATAATAATAAAATAATATATATCATTATTATTATAAAATATGAATTTCTATCTATGTACACTTTTTTTTTTACTTTTTTAAAAATATTATAACTTTTTTAATTTATTAACCTTTTTCTAAATATACTTTTTAATTTATTAACATTTTTTAAAAAATATTATAACATTTTTAATTAATTTACCTTTTTTAAAATATTATAATTTTTTTAACTAATTTACCTTTTTAAAAAATATAATATTATAACATTTTTTAATTTATCGATCTTTTTTTTTTAAATTATAACATTTTTTATTTTAATTTTTGTCAGGAATCAAAACTGATTAATAAGGAGATTGGGAGGAAATGACTTATTCTGTTTCCTAGGGCAATGAGATTCTTATTTCCTACTTTATTTTGTTCAATCAAATAAAAGGAATTAGAATACCTCATTCCCATTTTGATTCTTGGGTACATTTTTATCTAACCAAATGTCCCTTAAGATTTTACGTGGAGAATATATAAAAATTCATTGCATTATAGAAATATTTCAATCATTAAAAGTATTTAATTATCTTGCAGTTATTAAAAGTATTTAATTATATTAGTTATTGATTAAATTAATTTTTAATTTAAATAAGAATATTTTACCGATTTTCATTAAATTAGTTATAAATTAATTCTCTCTTTAATTAATTTCAGTTAAAGTGATAATATTTAAGATAAACGTCAATTCTCTCGCCAAATTTAAGATAATATTTATTAGATACTACTAATCAATCAATAATATATGTAGAAATTAAAAAAACGAAATTTAATTAATATCATAAAAACATATGATATCTTTTTGACATTAATATTTTCCTTTTTAAAACTTTTGGAGTGTGTTTGTTTCAGTTTATCTATTGACTAAAATAACTTTTTAATTTTAAAAGCTTTTTCAAAATTATGATAAGAGTTTTTCTTAAGAGCCTCAATTCAGGGTTTCTCCAACAACATAAAATAAACTTTTTAATAATCTATAGGCTCTTATCTATATATCTATATAATTCTGAAGGTATGAGCCTRTATAGTTGACATGTAGGATGACAAGTAGGATTTTTAGGCTTCAGATTTTTGACAAGTAGGCTTTACTTGAAAGTAATTTTAATAACTTTTAATATTTAATTCATTTATTAAATCTCTTTTAATATGTTATTTAAGGATTTGAAGTTAGGAAGTGAAAAGTGAAGATGTTGAAGGTTTTAATGTGAATTAAAATAGAGGATGAATGGAAGATGAACATATAAAGTCATATAACCTTCATGTGATTTTGACGTATATTTATTTTAGGTGGCTTATTTTCTACTAAAAATAGGACTATCCTTGTGATTCTTAAAAAACAACAACATTCATAATTATTTTACATTTTCATTTACTTTTATTTCAGAGATTTTTGGACAAAGAAGGGTGTTCTTTTAGTGGAGCTTTGAGCTCAACTATTTGTACAGAGTTTGTTTGAGCTATACGATGAATAGTTGGACTGTTGTATCTTGGAGGAGACAAGTTATTGAGAAAAACTGCTGTACCGAATTCTAAGATTTGTCAACCGTAGAGGGTTTGAATCTCCTTAGAGAGAACGAGATATCCGTGTCTCAATCTGTCTGATTTCATTATTTTCGTATTTATTTTATAACTATTTTTTATTTAATTGAAAAAAATTATATTAAATAAACATAACCGTGCAACGGGCCTTGTACCTAGTTAGAGTACAATCAAACGATCATTTTTTTTTTAAAAAGCTTTTAGTATTAAAAATACCCTTTAGGCCAATAGATAGACTTAAACAAATGGACTAACTTATTTAATTTTTACCCTCAAAACTAGCGTTTTATTACTATCAGAGGGTATTTGTGAAATTTATTTCTTATTTAATTTTATAATTTTTTTTTTAAATCCTTTTGCAGCCGTTGCCAAGAATGGATCCGTTAGGTGACATTTTATGGCAGCTTTTTTATTTGTTATTTTAATAAATTATTATTTTTAAAACAAATTTCTTTTATAGCCGTTTCCAAGAAGGGAGCCGTTAGGTGACAGGACAGCCCGTGGCAGGTTTTTCATTTTTATTTTAAATATTTATTTTTAATTTTTTTCTTAAAAATAAAATAAAAAAATCATGCAGCCAAGTGCAAATTTTTTATTTTTTAATATTATTTTATTATACTAATTTTTAATATTTTTTAAATTAAAAAATGTAGTTGAATAACAATTTTTATTTATACAATTATTCTATTTTTACTTATCAACTTTCTTCGAATAGTAATTTCTTTTTAAGATTTAATTTAATATTTGACTTCAAACCTTTTTGGACATTATTTCTAATTTTTAATTTGATTTCAAATTTAATATATTTTACATTAATTTATTAAAAGTTGGATAAATAAAATTATTCAATTCTTCAAAAAGATATATATTACACTTTTGTAAATATTTTTCCAGAGTTTATTGTATAATTAATTTAAACAAAAAATTTGATGGGCCAAGCCTTGACATCAAGACAAACTAGGCCGATCTACAGGCCTTCCTCCTTGACCTTGGCCCGATCTACCATCGGCTCAACCCACACTGTACTTTGTAAACCAGGCTAGACCAAAATGTGAGTCAGGCTCGGTTTGCCCACTAAAAAGACTTGACATTTTACCATCTCTATTTCCACCCATTAGATTTGGGTTACAATTACACTCATCCTAGCAGTTTGGAAGCACTTCAATCATCTTCGTTTTCTCATTTTTTTCGGTTATAAATGAATTTGCATTTGAACTTTGATCATTACGGGCTACCTGCTTGCAAGTCCTTTCTTATCATTGCCAAGACTTCAATATGTTATCAATGAAGTTTGCATAAATTTGACACCTTATAGTTTAATTTCTAGTGCAGATTCTATTACATGTCTTTTGTGTATGCCAGTTTACATCATTCTCATCACCATCATCAACATTATTATCATTAGTCTATATGCCAATACTTATTTCAATGCTTGCAATCATGTGAAGCATGCCCAATACAGGAGCTAACTACATGCATACACAATTGCAATCACATACGAGAGCTCATACAATGAAACAGAGCAGTACATACTTTCCGTTTCTAGCAGTCTTAAAAACAATCTGTTTACTCGCCCATAATTGATTCCATACTACAACAATGCAGAACATATTGCAAAAATTCAAAACAGTGTAATAGCATAATCATAAGCTTACAAGAGCGCCTAAAATAACTCAAAATAAGTCAAATTCTTGTTAATTAGACACCCCTTTAATGTCAGCACAAAGTCTTTACCCTACCCTATATCTAATAAACAATAGAATTGTTCATTCCAGAAAATCTAGAGACTATCATATCACCCTGAACTCAAAGAATGATAACTAAATTCCTCTGGCAGCATACAAAAGCAAGAAGCCAGGTAGTTGGACTTGTTATTGATTAAAGTGGAATATAGAGAATTGCAAGTACCATTTTGAAACTAAAACTTCCATCTACTTTCATGTCTATGGTAAAAGTTTGTCAAAGATAACACAAGTTAGGTTCGTTATGGGAATACGTCACATTCTATCACTAAAATAATGTTAATTTCTCAAACCCTATTAGCTGGTTCAGTCAAAATTTCTCTAAATGCCTTTGAGATCTTTTTAAGAAAGAATGTTAGGTGAATTTAAGCAGTAACAAAAAAAATACCCAAACTATAAAGACAGGCTAAAATGTCTGAGAAAAGGGAATACATTGCAGCTACCTGGGTGTGCTTAACAATGATCACTAGTACTGCATAACAATAGGAAAAAAAAAAGAAAAAAGAATAAGTGCTGATTTTTGTAGCAACTCTAGTGATTCCAATCCAACTAACACGGTACAGGGTCTATAAAATAGGTCTTCAACTAGCATGTTCAATTGACCTAGTAAAGTCTCTTACACGAATACATACAAGTTCTAAATCTCAGATTTACATTTGTTATGAGCATATGCAAAAATCAAACTAAGCTTAAAGTCAATTTTTCATACGTGCATCACCTGGACAGAAAATAACCGTCTCCATAAATGGATCATATTACAGAAAGCACAGCTAAGCAAGTAAAGTCCATTCTACATATACGCAAGTTGTTGAAGCTAGACCGGTTAAAAAAATTGGAAACCACTACTACACGCATTTGATTGATTCAATCCACAAAAGAACATAAAAACCTGAGCAAAAACTCTCCTCATCAAACAAACACAGGAAGAAAAGAAGCAAGATCTATAACAAGATAAGTGTTAAGATTTGCATTCTATCAACCTAGTTAACAAACATAAACTTGAGGGATACAGAGATTAAAAAATCAAAACCAACAAGAAACAGAAGAATCATAATACAAACAACAAGCGGTAACATTTAATTTTCTTATTCAAACCACAAATAGAATATTAAATACAAACCCACATATGTTTGTCAACCACGAAATCCCAAGAATCCAACTTAGAATTAGAATTACAAAAAAGTCCCCAAATTGAAAGGAAATTATTTTTCTTATTTCTTATTGCTGCTTTTACCTCCGGCCGAATCTCCACCAGAGGCCGCCTGCCCCGCCTTCTTAGCGGCCTTCTCTTGCAGGGCCTTGGCGTCCCTAATTGCACATGAATCAGAAGAAAATTAAAAAAAATAAAAAGTCAAAGACAACATCGTAAAGAAGAGAGGAAGAAGAGAAGAGAACCTTTCGCGACGCTGTTCGGGAGTCAAGCCATCCTCCTTTCCTTTACCCTTGGCGGTGTTGCGAGCATTAGCCCTCTCGCGATCACGTTCTCTCTGGTTCCCGCGTGAGATCCAAAAGGCAATTGAGTTAAGGAAAAAAGAGTCATAAATTGATGAAATTAAAAAGGAAAAAGGAAAAATTGAAGGATATGAGTCATGATGCCGAGCCCTTGAGAATCTGAGAATTGAGAGAGAGAGAGAGAGAGTCCTGCACCTTCAACCACAAAGTCAATGCTTCCTCAGGAACCTCTCCTTTTCTTTATGATTCTATTCAAATGACACTTACACCCCTCTCATAAATACCTAAATTGCCCCTACTTTGTTCGAATGGTAAATAGAAATATAGAATCCAACATCGTCTAAGCAAGCCCCTTTTCTCTTGTTCTATAGTAATAAAACGAAGAAATATCACCAACTACACCGACTTTCACCAAATGTGACCCATATGAAACTTTTTATTTCTTTAACGACCTTTATCTTTTAAAAAATTAAAAAATCAACCCCTAATTTAGCTAACGCTCTTAGAGTTTGATAATGATGGAAGCACAAACACATCTTATTTATTTAAATTTTAATTTATTAATGAAAAAAATTTACCACCTCTAGATTTTGGAGAACTATCTAATCCCTACCTTTTCACAAAATTCCATTCACCCCACTGATTGCCAACGCCATTACGGTTGAATAAGCATGGAAGAGCAAATGGGTCTTTTCTATTATATTTAAATTTATAAATGAGTAATAATTATCATGGACTATCCCTTTTTTTTTTTTTTTTTTTAA
>JANKKB010028798.1:0-16982 GCA_026225775.1 Bursera palmeri | reverse complement strand
TATTGAGAACAGAAAAATTGTAAAGGAGAATATAAAAATTACAAAAACATCAATATAATCTTGCATCTGATAGTGATGCAAGGTAGTATGACCTTTGAATCTAAAAATTAAATTCTCAAAGAAAAGAAATATGAAAATTGTAATAAGACAATATTTCAAAGCATAGAAATTTTAGAAATTATGTAAAATTTCGATGGTTGATAATTAAATCCGTTAATATTTAACACTAGAAGATTAAATCGTCAGGTATAGTTTATAGAACTAAATCTTTTATTGAAAAATTATTGGAAAATTATCACAAATTATCCCAAAGGTTTAGCAATTCAGCCATTATAAACAAAATTTGACTTTTTAACGGTACCCCCTCAAGCTTCTAAAAAAGCACATAAACCACCCCTTACTGACAAATTTTGTTAATTTACCGGTCGTTTCAAGCAAAGTTACATTTTTACCATTATTTCTTTTTATCATCTCAAATAATCGAACAAATAAATCCTTTATGCTATTTTTCCATGTCTTTGATCGATTCATCCTAGGATAGTCTTCACAGTCGTTGAAAGAATTAAAATGCTACAATCTAAAAAGAGATCAAAGATGGAAGAGGAGGAAATCTAAGACTTTTAAACGTTACAATCTAAAAAGATATATCAGTTTAGTTTAAGAGCTAAGGTTCTTTAATATGTTGAAATCAAACTGATGCATCATATTCTCATCCTCAATTATTATGGCTAGGAAAATGGTGTATTTGCGATTTGATTCTGGCTCTTCTTAGCTGTTATATTTATGTTCAAAGTTTGATTTACCTTGGTTTGTTCATGTTAACTATTTGATTCATGTTTTAGGAAAATTATGTACATTTTGATATCAAGCAAGTATGATTGTTTATGCAAACTTGATAATAACATAATTTCCCTCTCATATCTGATGTAATGGAATGTATATCAGTATCTTCAGTCCAAGATCAGCATACTTCGTTCTTAGCTCAAAGAATAAGTTCCAATACAAAGCATAACTTAATATCAAATGAAGATCATGAGCTCGCAGCCACACGGAAGTTCAATTACAACACCTCAGCCATTAAAATTACAGTTTCTTATAACAAAGCAATTGAAAAGTTACCAAATATTCCATAGACAGAAAGAACAAGAACCTTCCTACCTCTCCTCCTATATGGATATGTTAGCACTTAGCAATCCGTTAGTTAGCTTTTAATTACTCAGCGTGAGCATGCAACTAAGCTTCTTTCCAGGCACAGATGGGTCGCTGAGTCATTAAAGAAATCCAAATGCAGCATGTCAGAATCGCAAAGAACTCAGAAGACCATCACAACCTTACTCATTTTAGGGTTTGACACAGTCTATGATATCCCTTGCATAACCTTTTTCCCAGTAAAATCGGGTATGTTTATAAAGACATCCAAATGAGTTACCAGATTAGGTGCCGATAGCTCATCATCGTCTTGATTTCTGGTGTGGGTATCCAGGCATCCCCATTCCTGGATCTTTCCTTCTTAACTGTTGTTGCTGATGGGCCTGGGCAGCAATTCCCCGTTGCATTGGAATGCCACCAGGATTTATACCACCTGCAGCTCCTGCCTGAGAGGGAAAATTATATGGCATCATGCCCTGAGGTTGCATCCTTTGCATGCCAACTGGCCGGGGAATAGATCTATTTGACAGTGCATGAGATCCTGCCATATTCCCAGGAACAACATTTGCAGATGATACTGGTTGGGGAGGTTGAAGGCTAGTCGTCCCTTCAAAATCTGTATTTGAGTCTACTGGACGAGTAGGATAATTCACAATTTTCTCCCCAGGCTGGGAGGGAACTAGTGCATTGCTCCCTGGTAGAGGTTCAGTCCGAAAATATTCATGCTCCAGTGCCTGTGCAGCTGTTATACGCTTTCTAGGATCATATTCAAGCATCTTAGATAGAAGATCATATGCAGGACTTTTCGGAGAGAGACGAACAACATTATGAAGTCCATTACTCTCATACTTGTGCGATTGAATATTCAACGTATCTGATTGCCAATGTGGAAGACTTGCAAGAGTTGGCCACTTCTCTGTTGTTGGATGCCCTAAGATTTTGAATATCTTGTCCAGTTGGTCACGCTGGAAAGGGTTTGGGTTGGATTTTTCTTCTGCACCTTGAAATAGTGGCTTCAAAGTCAAAAGCTCAGCAAAAATGCAGCCAACAGCCCACATATCAACAGCACTTGTATAGTGCTTTGCCCCAAGAAGTAACTCAGGTGCACGATACCAAATGGTTACCACAACCCCATTTTCAGATAAGAACTTGAGGGGAGCTTGGTAAATTCTTGCAAGTCCAAAATCTGCAATTTTGACAACTCCTTGTTCATCTCCTTCACCCATAACCAAGATATTTGATGGCTTAAGATCTCGATGTATTATCCAATTACTATGTAAATAGTTCAATCCATTTAGCAGCTGCCAAAGCAATGATTTCACAGTGTACAGGTTGATGGTATTATTAACCTTGTCCCTGTGATGTCTAATGATTTCATAAAGGTCATATTCAGCATAATCAAAAGCCAGATACAGTGACATGTCTGCATGATTGATGTGCACATTGACAAGCTTCACAACATTCTCATGTGTAATCTCACGAAGCAACATGATTTCACGGATGGCAGTAGGCGACACGCCATCACCGTCTTTGGATTGCTTAAATTTCTTGATGGCAATTGATTTTCCACGATTTGTAGGGGACTTAATTCTTGCCAGAAATACGAGACCATAAGTGCCTTCGCCAATCTTGCCTATTAGATTGTATTGTTGCAGCCACTCTGGCTTCTCACTTCTGTTGCTGTTGGAAGAACTTGAGCTGGACGTGACACTTCTTTTGGTGGCAGTGTTACCATCTCCCATGATTTCCGTGTTATAGCAGGGACTGTCTGCAATGATTCAATGTTTTGGTGCCAATTTTAGCAGCTATAAGCCTCCGAAATAACAATGACTCTACATTCTACAAACAAAACTGTTTGCTCAGATTACAGATTGCATACAGAAAGGCCAGCAGATGAACTAAAATTTACCAACCATGGGTGTCCACAGAAGCAAAAACTCCTCTATCAGACCACTAGCAGTAAAATTAGGACCCGTTCAGTTTGTGATTTTAAAACAATATTAAAAAACCATAACTACAATCCTCTGAGTTGTGTCTATTGTTTAACATAATGTCACAACTTTCCTTCTTTCCGTTTTCAGATTTCACACTAACTTTTAGAATTGTTTCTGAAAACTGTTTTTGAAAACATTCCACCAGACACACTTTTACAAAAAAATTTGTATCCACTGTTTTCTAAAATAAAAAATTGTTTTTAAATTTGTCAAACAAACCCTTACAAATTTACGAAATTTACTAAAAGACAGAACTGATAAAGCAATATCATTGATTGTTCTTAACAAAAAAAACTAAGCAAAATTTAATCTTTTAGAAATCTCTTAAGAAAGCAAAGGAAACTAACAAACCAACTTAATCGAATCGGCAAAAAATGAGAAAATTTTCTCTGATCCCCATGTTCAAATCAGCTTAAGATAAAGAATAATCAGAACCAAACAGGGCACAAGCAAAATAGCGCAAGAGGGAGGTGAACGCACCATACACAGAGCGGGGAGTTGGTCTCGACGAAGATCTTCTGTGAGTCTCGGCTTTGCATCGCCTGGTGGAGAGGAGCCCATTAAACGACGTCATTTTGAGCTTTTATTAGATGCAAGTAGATGCAAGAAAGGAGCATTAATCTTGTCCGTCCATTCGTCCATCCTACGTGGAAACAGAGGATCATGATACAGTAACACTTCCGTTATTAGGAAAGAGTAGATCCCGTTCAATGTTGCTGCGCCAAAATAACATGCAAGCCCCTAAGGTTTAAGAGAATGAATAATCCTCCTCATGGGTTTCAAAAGAACGTTCATTCCCATTATACGCATATCGCCTCGAAAGTTGAAATTGTTGGAGTAGATAAACAAAAATTTCTTGAATATTAGAATTACAAAAAAAAAAAAAAGTTATATTATACAAAGAGATGTAATATGATTCTAAAAGAGTGGAAAAAATTAAAGAAATTTATGAGTTTGGTAAAAAATTGTACACTAGTGATACTTTTATTTAAATAAAGAGTTTGTATATTTAATATTTAAAATGTTTAACAATTTTAAAATTAAAGGTTTAGGAACCATAATACAATTTTTTAACATAATTTCTGTTACTATATTTTTTTTATAATTAGTTTTAAGTTTATTTTTACTTTTAGAACTCAAAGGGAGCACACCTCTGAGTTCGAGACCTGCACCATTAGGCTACACTCTTAAAGTTATAGATATGCACTCCGTTTAGCTTTTAATCGAATTTGAAAATTTAATTTAGCAAACACATATTCATAATTTAAATTAAAAAAATTATTTCATATAAAATTGTTAGTAAATCGGTCTTAAGCGAGAAACAAACACATCAATTCATATTTCTATACCAATTAAGAATAAGTAAAATCTTTCTCTGCTCGGCAGGGAAGGCGTTATCTTTCTCGGCCGTTGGCATCTCAGTCTTTCAGCCCCTGACAAAGACAGTGAACAACCCTAATCATGACACTCTTCATGTGCTCCATACCATCCTTGAAGGCTGTCGTATTGTCACGAGCCATAGTCTTCTCCTTGGAAAGTTCCTCCTTAGACTTCTGCTTAGCCGGGGGAAGCAGCTCCTCAAGCTCATCTAGAATCATCTCAATCTTTACCTTCAGGGTATCGTGGGCTTCTTGCAGCTCCATCTTCACCTCAGGATCAGTCTCCTCGAGAGAAGAAACCAGGATGGTTTCCATTTGTTGCGTCTGCAAGAGAAACAGAAGGAGTCATTAATGTTCCTTGCTCATGGACCAGAACGGCAACGTTATGTTTAAACATCTAATTCACCTCACGAAGCTGTTGCTGAAGTTCTCGTATCCCTTGCTCTTCCTCCTCAACCACAGCTTTTTCATCTAAGAAAATCTCATTTTCCGATCGCAAAATCTCCTGTCTGCAGCGAAAATTACTTAAAATGTTAAAGTGGTATGCGAATGGTTACACGAATTCCTCGAAGAAAACTAGTGATAAACAAAGATAAAAGTACACACGTATCTTCAAATGAATGCGTACAGCCACACTGAGCCAAAGGTACTGTGCACCTATAAAATATTTGAGCTGAGTTTTTCAATCCTTTGCTCTTGTGGAGGTAAAAATGGTCAAACCGATGTTAAATTGACATGCATGTTCTCCTTTGATATTCTATGTCAAGCCATTGTCAAAAAATAAATTTTTGCCCTTGTACAAGGAAGTGGCAAAATATCCAATGTCAAAATATTTTCTTAAACAAGATGAAAAGTTCAATCAAATTCAAATAAATAATTTAGATAGAACCACAACATAAAAAGATCAGTTTTTATAATTGTGAATGAAATTAGGGACCTCTTTAAAGTTTGACCCATTTTTAAAAAATTTAGACGCAATGCGTCTATAACTCTATACTATCATTGGATATTGACGAATATTGTTTGTCATCGAGATGACATCTAAATTTTTAAAAAACGACTCAATTTTTAACTACCCATTTGGTTTAAATCCATTTCTACAACCTTTCTTAAAATATAAAATATCATACTTTGTATATCATCAAATGGAAGGCATAGATTTTTACTCAAATATTTTTATCACACTTGATCAAAATAATAAATTTATTTTTTAAACCACTGCATTGTGCATTCTTAACACATAAAGGGAGCTAAACAAAGAGCCTCCAATAGCAGAAATACCCGCGAGGAAGATCTGCCTGAGATACAAAAGGAGTGTATGCKGTAGCTGTTTCCCTTTCAACTGCAAGTCGTTGAGCCTTCTGAAACTCTTTCAGAACTGCTTCAAAATCTTTTGCAAGTTTAGCATCTGCACTCTTCTTGATGGACTGTAATTATGTTAAACCAGCAAAGGTCATCTTATTAGTGAGCCTCCAATCTTCTCGTATCCCTTGCTCTTCCTCCTCAACCACAGCTTTTTCATCTAAGAAAATCTCATTTTCCGATAGCAAAATCTCCTGTCTGCAGCGAAAATCACTTAAAATGTTAAAGTGGTATGCGAATGGTTACACCAATTCCTCGAAGAAAACTAGAGATAAACAAAGATAAAAGTACACACGTACCTTCAAATGAATGCGTACAACCACACTCAGCCAAAGGTACTGTGCACCTATAAAATATTTGAGCTGAGTTTTTTCAATCCTTTGCTCTTGTGAAGGTAAAAATGGTGAAACCGATGTTAAATTGACATGCATGTTCTCCTTTGATATTCTATTTCAAGCCATTGTCAAAAAAATAAATTTTAGCCCTTGTACATGGAAGTGGCAAAATATCCAATGTTAAAGTATTTTCTTAAACAAGATGAAAAGTTCAATCAAATTCAAATAAACAATTTAGATAGAACCACAACATAAAAAGATTAGTTTTTACAATTGTAACTGAAATTAGGGACCTCGTTAAAGTTTGACCCACTTTTAAAAAATTTAGACGCAATGCGTCTAAAACTCTATACTATCAATAGATATTATCGAATATTGTTTGTCATTCAGATGACACCTAAATTTTTTAAAAGCAACTCAATTTTTATCTACCCCTTTAGTTTAAATCCATTTCTACAACTTTTCTTAAAATATAAAATATCATACTTTGTATATCATCAAATGGAATTCCGTAGATTTTTACTCAGATATTTTTATCACACTTGATCAAAATAATAAATTTATTTTTTAGGCCACTGCATTGTGCACTCTTAACACATAAAGGGAAACTAAACAAAGAGCCTCCAATAGCAGAAATACCCGCGAGGAAGATCTGCCTGAGATACAAAAGGAGTGTATGCTGTAGCTGTTTCCCTTTCAACTGCAATTCGTTGAGCCTTCTGAAACTCTTTCAGAACTGCTTCAAAATATTTTGCAAGTTTAGCGTCYGCACTCTTCTTGATGGCCTGTAATTATGTTAAACCAGCAAAGGTCATCTTATTAGTGGGCTTGGTTGCGTTTGATGTTTAACGGCTCGATATGAAGTCAACCCTCATTTTTTGGAAATTAAGTTTTATTTGTCTCTTAAAATCACTATTGGCTTTGTCACTTGCTTCCCAGTGGTGAAGGCGCATGGCAGATAAGTCATTTCCTTTCTATTGAAAATAAACCTTCCAATGAGTCGTTTCTACTGAGCCAAAGCAATTTTGAAGGTGACCATGAAGGACAGAAGCATTTTACAAGATTGCCAAAACTGCCAACCAACTTTCTTCACTGATTGCAGTATAATATTATAAAAAGAAAAAATAAAATAAAAATAAAACAGAAGAAAAGATATACACCACCAAAAACATATATATATATATATATATATATATATATATAAGAAGGAAAATATGCATGGAATGTCTGTGAGAGTAAAAGAGAGCAAGTGTTCTTCGTATCCATACCATAACCAATTCACCAGTTATCGATCAAGGAAGCATACTTACGCTAACTTCAGGACGATGATCGAATTCACGAGCTTGTTCAAGTTTAGCTGAAGTATCCTTCGCCAACTGCCCAATATGTAGCCTTTTCTTGTGTCTGCCCAATACAAGTCAGTTAGTTTCAGGGTAGAGTCCCCAAAGAAGTTCATGTATTAACAGGCATACCGTTGGGATTAGGTAAAAAATATTAAGGCATACTATGGACTCCCTGTGAGAGAGTTAAGGTCACGCCCGTACTCAAACCATATTGTTCGCACAGCAATATCTATCCAACCCAGACAACATGAGTTAGACATAAATTTATTGAGCGAATAAAAATAAAAAATTTATTTTTTAATAAATAAAATAGTAATTATTCATTAAATAGCTTTCTACGGTGTCAGGTTGTATGAGTTAAAGGCGTAAAAATTGGTTATAGATATAAAATCTGATATCCGTCGAGGAATCCCTAATTAAATTATTATTTTATCCTTATTAATCTTATTTTTAAAAAAATATAATTTAATAAAGGGTCAGACTATTTAAACTTTATTTTTTGATATACTTTTACACATTATTTGATAGTTGTTGATTTATTACAATCACTAGGTGGGAAATAAAAATTAAAAGATATTTTTTTTTATACCGACTCAGCAACTCTTTTAAGTATAAAATTAAAAAAATGAATAATTATCAAATAATATATAAAATTAAGTCAAAAATTAAATTTCAATAACCTTATCCTTTAACAAATTGAACTACTTGGAATAACGTTTTACAGAAAAAACTTAAATAATAATAAATGATATTGATTTATATATATTTTTGTTAAATATTCATTTTCATGTTTCGAAAAAATTGTGTAACGGTTTTATTACTAATATTTCTAAAGTTATATTTTTCTATATACGAGGAAGGGGGTAAATACATAGACACCCCCGAGGTTTGGTCTAAGTAACAATCTCATCCCTGTTATTCATAAAGTAACATAGACACCCCCAGAATTGGAAAACATGGGGGCTTGACACATGAAAATAAGGGTCTTAATGTTACTTAAAATATCAAAATAGGGGTCTTTATGTTACTTTATGAATAACAGGGGTGAGATTTTACTTAGATCAAACCTTGGGGGTGTCTATGTATTTACCCCTACGAGGAAGTAGTAAAAAATTCAATCCAAGGACAAATTCAAACAATGACAAGAGTAAAAACTTTTAAAAGAAATACTCCACTATGCCAACGTGTATAATTAAATCTGGGGACTCACAGCCTCTCGCGGAGCTCCGGCGCGTCCTGGGGAGTGCCAAGCTTATTAACGAGTGGTTGAAACGCTGAGATGAGGACATTGACCTGGAAAACTCCAGAAGCGACTGCGTGTGAGGAGTCTCATTGCTTCCCAATGCCATGGCCAAATATGCCTTCCTGAAAGGTCATGCTTCTTCTTGCAGCTAAAAGAATTGCCGAAGACAAAAGAATTACCGGCGACGAGAATTTTGGAGAGAGAAAGGGAGGTGATGACAATGGTGAGGTATATTGAAATGCTATTATGCAAATAGCGCTCCTGCGCTCTCAGTTTTCCAGTTATAAGCTTTCATTAAGTTATAATTAAAACAATTTAATGATTAATTTAAGTATAAACATCAAATAATCGAAGTTTAACAAAACAATGAACACTTCATTCATGGTTAGATATGTCGGACATTTTATTATTTTTAACTATCAACTTGGTGGTTTATAAATTTTTTTTGTTTTTATCAAAAATATTTTTCAAATAAAAAATGAAATTAAATATAAATTTATTGTATAAATAAGTATATCAAATATTATAATATTAAGTAACGAAGAGCTGGGTGTATGTACAGCGTATATTATTTCAGACACAGGTAGGCTTAGGGTGGTGGGGTTGTGCTCGGCCCGGTAATTATTATTCCTTATCGACCGTTCAACACAGGTAGGCTTACGGGGAAAGGGTTGTGCTCGGCCCAGTAAATTGTATTCCTTACAGTTTGAACGGTCAAGATAGGCGTCACTTGTACCCACTAACAACACGACACGTGTCATCAGTGCGTTGCGTATTCTTCGTAAAGTAGTAGGACTATGGCCGTTGGCAACCACGTGCCTGTTCTCCTCTCGAATATTCCAAGAAGGCTTTCAATTCTCAAACAAAGCACGCAAATAACACAAGATCGCAACCGAACGCCACTACTCCTCCAAAACCCTAGCTTTCTCTCTCTCTTTTGTGGAAGACTTTTAGTCCAAAATGGCGTCGTTTAGCGAGGCTCCTCCAGGCGATGTAAAGGCCGGGGAGAAGATCTTCAAGACGAAGTGCGCTCAGTGCCACACCGTCGACCAGGGTGCTGGTCATAAACAAGGTACCTTCCTACCTCCTTCTCATGTGTCGTGTTCGGATCTGATTTTTGTTCTAAGATCTAACGATTCATGATATCATTTTAATATCTTGGTCGGATGATCTTTTTTTCGGTCGATTTGATTATGTGGGTTCCTTTGTTTTCTCAATAGATTTCTAAAAGTTTTAATTTTGTTTGGTTTTGGTGGGTTATTGAATCTGTTGAAGTTCATACCATGTTACCGGGGTAATAATTTAGCAAATTCCCAGTAATCGGAATTGGGATCTCTTTGCTTTGTTTAGAGATTTCTGAAAGGATGAATTTTACATAGTTTTTATGTTTTGTTGTGTGCTGAGAGACGCAGCCGCATGTCATATTATTTTGTTGTATTACAGTGCTCATTAGCGGATGAATCGCATGGTTCATGATTGTTTGAGAAAGTAGTAATTCGCTTTCTGGGTATCTAATGACATAGAATGTTGTGTAATGTTGAGTTGATGTAATGGACTCTTTGAAGTCTGATGGAATTAGATTCTGGGTAGTCTTTGCTTTTCAGTATAAATGTAATATGGCTTCATAAAGATTTTTTTTTTGGTGTTTTTCAGGGCCTAATCTGAATGGACTGTTTGGAAGGCAATCTGGCACAGCTCCTGGGTACTCCTACTCTGCCGCTAACAAGAACAAAGCTGTTATTTGGGAGGAAAATACATTGTACGATTATTTGCTCAACCCCAAGAAGGTATGAATGAATCGTCTTGATTTAAATCTTGTAGAACTTTCATATGTCCATCTAAGTTATGATATTGCAGTGAATTTGTTCTGTAAATTACTTGTTTTATGCATCAGAATAAATGACATTTATAGGTCCATATGACATTGATTTTTATTGCGGGAGTGTTTTCCCCATCAATATGATGGTAGTGATTTCTCATGGTGTATAGTATCTAACTAGATCAAAGGTTCGTGAATGATGCCTTTGATGGTAGGGAAATATAATGATTTGCCACATTTTCTACGATGAAAACGTGAAGTTTAACTTGTCAATATTTCTTTGTAATGATCTTCATTCATTGTTAATATACAATCTTGAACTCTCTTGTCAAAAATGTATAAAAAATTTACAAATGTCAAGCACACCTTGCATATGGTCAAAAGAGGTTGGCTTTGACCTTAATAATTTTCTTCTTTTAGTATGAAGTTGCTTTTTAATTTGTCTTCCTGTCATTTTTTAAACTTTTGATGCAGTACATCCCGGGAACAAAGATGGTTTTCCCTGGACTGAAGAAGCCACAGGAACGTGCTGACCTCATTGCATATTTGAAGCAATCAACTGCATAATCCAAAATGCTTGCCCATACTCTCTGTTTTCTTATGCCATTTTGCAGTTGTTGGAGATTGTTTCGCGAAGCGGATGTAGTACTATTTTTTTGCCAATAAATTAGACCAGTTTAGGTCTAGTGATGCTCTTTGTACTACTAGGAGCATTGCTAATCATTGCTTATTACAGAAAAGGTTGCTAGCACTAGCAAACATATCATTCAATTCAATTTACTTGTTCTAATTATATTTAATGGATTTTTGGTGAATCTTCATTTGGCAATTGATTTTACATTTTATTTAGATTATTGAATTGCATGTTTGTATGGTTATTGCTTCCGCGAATGCCCTTTTGAGTTCTGCCATGTGGAGGGATTGAATAGCAGGGTGTGACTTTCAGAGTTTAACCTTGTGTTACAGACCTTTATCGTTAGGGGAAATTACTGTTAATCTGTAAATATGCGCATGTAGCATTTTCACAGAACATGCTTGTCATTCTTCTTAAGTGCCAACACTAACAAGCAGTAGAAGTCTGACTAAACGGCATAAAAAAAAAATTGGCAAATGAGACAAAAGTATGAACAAATCATTAGCTCCAAGGTAGAAAATTAAGAATTTGATTACATTTAATAGTATTGTGATTAATTCTAAAGACTTTGACTACTTGTAACGGTATTACAATCACCGAAGAAGAGGAGCTGACATTACCCAATTAGCCCACCTTTCTAATTTTTGTTCATGAGCAACTGAAGAGGGGAGAACGGCCCAGATCATTATTTAAATCATTCTTTAATCGCAGGTGCTTCTGAGAAGGGTACTAGAAAATACCTAAATTGAAGAAACCGTTATATACATGTGGGGTTTGTTCAAAGCTCAATAGTTTGCTGGACATTTTGTTAAACGTTTGCCGAGTATCGAACTTGACATCTTCTTGTTGAGTATCATACTTGACATCTTCTTCTTGTTATTAAGTTTTCTACCGATACTAAATGGGTGTCAAGCTTTCAATCATGCATTCATGGATATATTCATCATTTATATTGAACTTGATAAAACCATTAAAAAAAGGTTGAAGTTATATAAACTCCTAAAAATACTCTCCTTATTGGCTCTCTTAAATTCATCCCATTTTATTTTTAAGAAAAATTAAAGAGTAATACTTTGGGTATAAAGTCTGTATCCCGCCTAATATAATATTATATAAATAATAAGATATATACATAAAATTATAAATAATAAATATTGATAAATTCATCTTATTACTCATATGATGCCACGTCATAGTTGAGATATAAAGTTAGTATATAAACTTTCTACCCATAATATTATTGAAAATAAAAATATTTAGCTAACTATGCTTATAATTCTAAAAATCAATATTTATATATACTTAATTAAATAAAAAAAAGAAAATAAAAAATTATTGAAAATTGGTGAAGAGAGTGATTTGCATAGATATTTTTATTAGTAAAATCATGTCCATCTTTAACATTTCCTTTTTCAAAATTTCATCTAATCAAGTATCAATCTGTTGGATTATTTAGATTGGTTATATGTATTATTTTCATAAATAAAAAAAAATTGTTTAAGAATTTTTAAAATCCTAAACAATTGGCATACTTACAAAGGGGTATTCAAAGTATTATTGAGTTCATTTAATACATCCTAAAAAAAATTAAATTTCGATTAAAAAAGTGTCAGTCATCATCACATAAGAGTTTTTGTTGGGGAAGTACTAACAAATAGTCAAGTTGAGGAGACTTTTTATTTCGGTTTTAATCGAAATTTAATTTTTTTTAGGATGTATTAAATGAACTCAATAATACTTTGAATACCCCTTTGTAAGTATTCTTGATGTGGCAAAGCAAACTCAGTTACTATTATTTTTAGAATTTTTCAAAATCAACGAAAACTTATTTCTTTCATAGATGTATAAAAATATTTTATATAATTAATACTAAAATACAATATGTGAAATTCTAGGAATTATAAATTCATCATTCAAATGCTAACAAATAACAGACAACCAAATTAAGGACTAATGTATTGAAAAACAGCCAAGACACGTTTGAATTTGATCAATAGCTGAAAATTGATGCTATAATCCTTTGTTTAATAATATGTTTGATACTATTCGATAGTGTATGATGATTGTGTCGAATATTAAATGAAATTGTCTAACACTAATTTGATAATATTCGATAGAGTATATGAGGGTGTCGAATACTATCCAATAAGGTCCAACATGTATATTAAGCGTTTGATGAATCATGACATTAAAATTTTTTAAAAATAAATTAAAATTCAACAAAATTCCTTAATTTAGATCATTTCTCTAAGTAACCCTTAAACTTCATTATTATTGAAAAAGTAATTGCAGCGATGACATTAGAACTAGAAATAAAGGGAAAGATTGACATCATTCTTTTCTTCCTCAAAGAATTACAACGTCATCCTAATACTTGGCCATTAACGTAGAATGTCTGGGGCGCATAAGGTTGGGGAAATTAAGGAACGAAAGCAGCTTCTTGTCAGATTCAAATTTGGTTACGTCTTTCTCTTTCAAGCGAATCCATGCCTCTATTCCATCTCCATATTTTGTGTCTACTAGAACTGCCAAATTGCTGAAAGGCATGCCACCAGTAGCCAACCATAGAGGCCTTCCCCACCCAAAATCAGTTTCTCTTTTTCTTGGTTAATTCTTGGTTAATTAATCTTTCAATATGGTCCATAATTTTCAATAAAACAATGTCCTCTCGGAAGACGACTTGTTGCATTTTTTCCAAGTAATCGTTGTTGACTTTGTTTTTAGCATCTCTAAGCTCGCGAACCACTCCATAACGTTACTGATCTTCTTGGCCAGTAATCTCCGAGAAGATGGCTGCTACAGGTTCAACCATATTTCCAAAACTCTGATCATCAGGCAGTGGTTGATCCATTTTCTTACGCGGATTCACTGCTTGAATCAACATGCAAGACCTCTCAAGCCCTTTCTGTTTTTGAGTGGAAGCCGTAAACGGCTCCATATAAAAGACGATAAGGCCTCAACGCGAGTAGGATGTGGTATCTCAATTTCTAAATTCGTTTTATCTGTGTACTTTTCTCTGAGAGCAGCTATGGCAGAGCCGTTGAACGTAAACCTCTTCAACACAGTATTTACCTCCGGAGGATAGTCATAGGTGATTGTTCACCCACTTAAATCCTTGGGAGGAAAGAGAGTGGCAGACACAAATTTTGGACAATATTTGGGACTTCCACAACAAGCAGTAGCAGCCCATTTGCCGATAAACGTGACCATTGATAAAACATCTGCTATCTTGTGGGAAAGGAGTGCACCAATGCCAAACGTGCCACACTTAAAGAAGTTGATTTGGATGGCGAGGACAGAGTCCTTGAGACAATCTTGTAATTGTTTTAGATCATCATTGTTGAAAATTCCGGATGGATGCCTACAAAGTAAACTTTGATGAACTCAACCTAATATAGGAAAGATCATTAATATACGAGAAGATAAAAAATCATATACTAAACCTGGTATTCTACCTGATACTTAATATTACTCAATATCTAATATAATAGAGCTCTAAAACTATTCTCTATTCCACTTGCTCAATCCCAGTGTTATCTACATCTCTTTCTTCCCTTCCTAAATTCATGAGAGTGTCAACTATTTATGTCTAGTCTATCACTCATACTAGATTTGATTCTTAATCCCTATATTTATAAGTCTACGTAGAAATTTTCTAATCCTAATAGAATTAGAATTCTTATTTATTATACAGCTCTATTTTCCTATTTTTTCTACTTTTCCAATGTATTGTAGAAGCATAATATTCATTAATTCGAATTAGCATATATAATACGTCAAAACCTCGATCATGTTTTTGAAAACGTAAGAAATCAAGGTATCTTTGTTCCCTTCCCTATTAGGAGTTGATCTAAAAAATGGATTGATTAGAAAAATTCTAGTAAATAATTGATTTATCTGGTGTTTAAATATATGATTCGTTTCAAAATTTACCAAATCAAAAATTTATGAGTTCAAAAATTGATAGATTCAATGTCACATTTAGTAAAGATTTATGATATATGTATCGAGTGTACTAAATGTGTCCGCACTTGTCCCACGGATGTATTAGAAATGATACCTTGGGATGAATGTAAAGCTAAGCAAATTGCTTCTGCTCCAAGAACAAAGGACTATGTTGGTTATAAGAGATGTGAATCCGCCTACCCAAAGGATTTCTTGAGTGTTCGAGTTTATTTATGGCACGAAACAACTCGAAGCATGGGTCTAGCTTATTGACATTGATACGTTACGGAAAACCTACTTGAATCCATTTTGAATACTTTTTTTTTTATTTGAATTAGAAAACAAGCCATAATCTCAACAATCATAAGGAAAGAACCTGAACTCTCTTGTAAATGGTTCATGAATGATTTGTGAGAGTTAGCAATGGACTTGAGCCTCTAAGAAAAGGACACCCTCATTGTTGCAGTTCACATAGTTGTCCTTAAGGCGTTCGGCTAAGGGGTAGTATTGCGCTATAACCTTTGATAAAGATACCTTTTAGGTTGCTGGACATATTTTTGCAGCTGCTAAACTTTCATGATCAACTGCATTGTAGAACTAGATCAAAGTCATATAGGAAGTTGGATATAGTTGATCAAGAAAGGAGAATTGGTAGTGGCAAAGATGGTCAGGGGTTGGAGTGTGAGGTGGTGTGATTTGCTCTCTGGAGATCACTTCAACACCGATCTTCATTGTTATTTTAAGCAAATTTGTAAGCTTCACAAGATCAAATGTGATGGACTTTAATTTGTGTGTTCTGAAATTGGTGATCTGATCACTGATTGGGTAAATTTCAGAGAAGACCATTGATGTTTTGAAAATTAAGGGACGCAATAGATTTTTGATGATTTTTTCAATCAGGACCCTGACTTTTTAGAAATTCATCACCAGTACTCTTATGTGATTCCTTTAGTTTAAGTTATTTTACTGTTAATAAATAGTTATATATAATGTTTTTTTTTTTTTGCTTTTATCTTTTATATTGACAAAAGTGCCTTCTTAATAATTAATAATTATCATAAGAGTCCAACAAAAAAATCATCTTATTTCTACAAAGAAATTATTAAAAAATTCTTACAAACTATAGTATTAGATATATTTTCCAAAATAAATAAACAAATACGTACATATACATTTATGTGAAATAATGTTTAACATTTAAAATGAGTAGATGAATATATAAATATTAAGATTCCATGTTATTAGATAATTCAATTTATGGAAATTGTAATTAAAGAGATGAAGGTTTGTTCTTACTATCATCGAACATTTAAGCAATTTGGTGATACTATAGATACTAATATACTCCAAATTATTTGATCTATTATTGAAGCGAATAGTAATGGTGACAGCCACTAGAACGCCAAACCTGTTGAGGACTTAAGTAAAACAAAACATAACTTGTTGGCAAAGAGGTCCCGAGAGCACAAGAAACAACAGAGGTTACAAAGTCAAGCAAGTACCTCGGCTATAATCAAGGATATAGAGAATAAGTCAATGCCAATGGGAACGCAAGAGAAGGCAGAAGCCGACATGACAGATAAGGCTGACTTGGCTGATGTTGTCATGGCAAAGATAGCTGACGTGGCAGAGATGCTGACATGACTGAAACACTGACGTGGCGATGACGTGGTATTATCCATGTCACGCCCTGAAATCCCTTATACAGGAACCTTGTTATATTTTGGGATGCATTTGGCATCCAAAAGGAGTGAAAATTGACACCTCCAAGGACAATTT
>JANKKB010028797.1:0-16960 GCA_026225775.1 Bursera palmeri | reverse complement strand
AAAGTCTATAAATGTCTATGAAAGTCATTAAAATGAAAGTCTATGAAAGTCTATAAAAGTCTTTCATAATCATGAAAGTCTATAAAAGTCATTAGAAGTCTATAAGTCTATAAAAGTCATTCAGTTATAAAAAGTCTTCAAAAGTCTTAATTGAATATACCCCCTTTAGTTAAAATACAGTTATATTAAAATTATTCTCCCGAAGAAAATAATTTATTAAAGTTGTAAACTTGTATTAGTTAGATGATTAAAATATATCAAAAGCCTTCCCTGCAAAATGACTTTATCTACTCTTAAGTAACATAAGTGCTTATAATTTAGTCAAAACTCGCGAGAACATAAATTATAAGCATTTATTTGTTAGTTTGCTACCTTGCATTAAAGATAAAAAAACGGAGAAAAAGTTATTCAAAAAAAGAAATATAAAAAGAAGGTACCTAGGGTTTGTTAATCATAATATATATAAGCATGTATATATAAATAAAATGATTATGAGGCGATTTAAATGGACTTAATTCAATTTTGACCAAACATGAAAGCATTACATATGATGTTTCAGGTGCATGTTTTTTTAGGATTTTGTTGGTAAGCAAAGAAAAGAAAGCACAAAGCATTTACTTAATTATGACCTAAACTACATTTGAAAATATGTTAAGAGAAGAGAAGAGAGAGACGATGATGATGAAAAACAAGAATGAAAGGCCTTTATTTTTATGAATGTCATCAACTAATTCCATTTCTTTCTTTTCAGAATCATGATCTACAGTTTCTCCCATAAATCCAATTGCAATTGCAGCCAAATTCTTTCAAATCCATAATCACTAGCACACTCACTCACTCACACACCCAATATACCATATGTGTCAATCAACCGAGTTATTGGGGAAAACTCAGATGAACTTTAGACTGTTCTTTTTCTCTATTGAAGTGACTTGAATTGAATGGATTTAGAAATTTCATTAAAGTTGATGGATTTGACAGAACTTAATGTCACTATTTCCCAATGAATTGAGTAAAAAGTTGCTTCCCTTACCATGTGTGGCATAAAGCCCTCCAGCTTATCACATCAACTGTTCACATGTGCTCTCACAAAACCCTAGCTACTTCTCATCCTTCTCAGGTTAATTTACTACTTCATTCTGGGCCGTTAACCACTTCCTCTAGTCAATCTCTGCAACTTACTAGACCTGTTCACAACTCTAATGCCCACTAATAGCAAATTTATTATACACATCTCAACACACACAGATATGTTATAGAAATTAAAGTGTAATTTTAAGGGATACTTCTTCTGAAAATGAACAAAGATAGTGTGTTTGATGAAACAAATTGCCTTGTAGCTATTTTGGGTTTAGTTGATTAGGTTTCATGTTTGAAATTAAGGGGTTGAATTTGAAAGAACTTTGTTGCAAATTAGTAGTTCATCCTGGAAGATATATTTACATAGTTGGTTGACTAAAATGAAACGTGTTTTCGTTTCTACCTATTTTCTTAATCATTTTTTTTTGGGTTTTAAAGAAACTTTGAGTTAGTTGGAAATTATTGGCTGATTTCTTAAACTAAATGCCTATATGCAACACTATAGTTTATACATATCTTCTATATATATGTTTCAAATTTACATGGAATGCGTAGATTAAAAATCAAAAGATTAAAAAAAAGAAAACGAAGACTGAAAAAAATATAGAGTTGTTCAATCAAATGCGAAAAAGCCAAATTCGTACCGCAATAATGCTGTGTAGCACAGAGATCATCATACAGCTTCTACTATTTATGTATTACGGCTACAGTAACTGATCAATAAAGGAATTAGGGTTCAACATCACGGCATTAAGGCTGGTAATGATAATGAACTGTCCAAATTTTCTTCTAATCATTATTAATTTACAATGAATACAGATAGAAATAATTGGTATCTATGTACTGGGTAAGAATTTTTTTTTTTTTTTAAAGAATGATTAATAATAAACCGTTACTATAAGATTATTCAAAAGTTGAGAAGACTATCTAATTATTTATACTGATAAAAGTTACACACGCACACACTATAGAGCTACATAGAATTCAATAATAAAACTTTTACTCCCATGTTGCTTGTTAATTTCTAAGTATAGTTTATAAGCTAGAATAGAACAAATCAAGTCTTTCTAAGTTCTGTTCATTAAAATATGCAGCTAGCTATAATTATGGCTGAAACAAGTCTAAGCAATACATGCAAGAGGCAGAAAAAAAATATAGCCATTCACGTGAATAAATGACAAACTTGCTAGCCAATTAATGAAGTTGGAAATCAACCAATGATTAAAGATGAGATTAATTACTTGTAAAGTAAATTAATTAATTAATAATGAACACAAGTTGGATGGATAAGAAAAAGAACAGAAAGCTGAGGAACCCAATGCACGTTTTTCGTCTCTCTCTCATGAGTCTCAGATCCTTTACACATCCCCAGAGAAAGACTGATGAGAAAAGTCAAGCTTTATCTAAATTTTTTTTCTTTGGTTGCCCAATACTCTTTTGTCATCTTTCATTTCTTCCATCAAAGCAATTTCTTTTCCTTTTAAGATCGCTAGCTGAACACTCACATGACAGCATTGGTTGGGCTAGGAAGGCAGGCTAAGCTTAAATAATTCCTTCCACTTGAATCGAAAAGATGAGAGGGCAAGTCCCATCCAAAATCAATCTCTTCACTGAGCTTTCCAGTCATGTCTGATGGATGTACTTGTTTTAACTGTTGTAACCTTCTGTTTCTCAGCTTTCTGTCCCATCCACCAATATTCCAAAAGGAATGTGGGACTCGTTGGGTCTGCTCCCAATCAAGCAGCACTGTCTTTTTTACTCTTTTTTATTTCTAATCTCCTGGCTGTGTTCTGGTAAATAACAGGAATCAAAGGTTGAAAGTAGACCGAAATCATCTCTCCCCCACATCAAATTCAAACCAGATCAGTGACAAAGGTTTATAACATGACCTTGAATCATATGAAATTGCACCACAAAAGTTTACACAAAAAAGTAGTCTAATTTTTTTTTTTTTTTTTTTTTTTTTTTATGGGGGGNCATATGAAATTGCACCACAAAAGTTTACACAAAAAAGTAGTCTAATTTTTTTTTTTTTTTTTTTTTTAACTGGGGGGTTTTGCATTTGTTGCTTCAAGGTCTTGTTATAAACCCCTCTTGGATTCTCCATATGACGTGGTGTTGTTGTCCCCTGACCAATCAAAGAGATTAAATGGATCCAAGGCTTTGCTTTCTTTTTGTTCATCTCCACTGAATCCTTGGCTGAATAAGAGATGGTTAAGAGGGTCAGCCTCTATCTCTTCCAAATCAGCGAAGAAGTCCTCTGATTGGTTGGAGTCTGGCAATGCAGGCTTGTATATTTGAGAAAATCCTCCACTGAATTCAGCGTCTTCCATCTCAAATGCCTTCTCCATGTCCTCCATCTCTTCTTTAACTGAAGCACTTGAGCTAGCTCCAACAACCGGCGACGCAGTATCATTGCTGTTCTCCATCAATTCTTCCTTTCCGTTGTTTGTTGTGTTTTGAGGCTGAGAGCTAGAGCTCGGTGAGCTCTTTGAAGCAGCTGCATTATTTTTGGATGGCTGGGACCTCGTTGATCCAGCTAAAGCATTTCTTTGCGTTGGCCATGGATGGTTATGCTCAGAAGTGTATGTGATAACCAGCATGTTGGGATCTGTCCGGCTACGCTCCACTTGTTTCCTTGCCGAGCAACCCTTAGAACTGCTGCATCTGTAGTACCCCCTGGACACAACAGATGAGAAACATTGACAAAAAAATTACTCTGTTAGTAAAACTTTCAAAATCAAACTACTCCAAGCCATACTCAACATGAATTCATATACATATATCTATTGTATGTCAGTCCAAGATTTTTTTCCCCCTTTTCAACACTGATTAACACTGCCATTGTTTCCTTACTTTTGTTTAGCATGAAGCTAATTAGGTTCCAAGCATCTTTTCTCGATCGGTTCAGAGTCACTTTCCTAATTCAGCATCATAACTTTAGTTGTATTAAAGGCAAATAAAATATATAATCAATCGAGAATAGAAAGTATATGATAAATTAAGAAAGTAATACTAGTCAATAATAGCAAACAATAATGTTTGTCAGTTAAAAAGCATTTTTTTTTCTTTAAAAGAAAAAAAAAAGTAAAAAGAAGATTCAGTCTTGTGTCTGATCTTATAAGGTAGTTTAGATTTTTTTCTCAACAAGAAATATAACAATCTCTACAACTTGGTTACCTTGGATAAGGCGAACCTTTGATGGGTTTCTGTCCATACTTTCTCCAAGCCCACAGATCAGATGGAACCACCTCTCCACTTGACCTGGTGTTTGCCGCTGCTGGTGCTGGAATACAAACCACCTTCTTCGCCTGGCTCTTCCTGGATTTCAATACGAAACTTGGTAAACCTCTCATTGTTTAGTTTTTGCTTTTATCGAAATGGGAAAATAATTGGATGAAGAATGTTATGAATCTGCTTATATATATGTAGTATGTTAAGTTGTTAATCATTAAAGTAAATCGAACAATTCATCGAAACTGACGAGACTTTTTACCTATTATGTTCTGGATATTTTTTCCTGAATAAAGACGAACGGGTTTGAATATTTTAAAAGGTGAAAATCGAGCAATTAATATACTGTTATCTTTCCTGGTGGGTTTAGAATTGAAGAAAAGTATTGTCTGATAAGTACATGAAAGCTAAGTCTGTGAATGTTATTGTGACACAAGTTAGTAACCTTTTCCAGGTTGATTGAAACCCATCAAAAAATATTATTGAACATGTGTTCTGGCATGGAGAAGTAGTTGACAAGTTAAGGAGCAATCTCACTAGAAATCATATCATATCATAGAACTTTAGCTTCATCATGAGAACTGTACATATGCTTAATACGAAACCCTAATTTGAGATTATCACCATAATTTTATGAAAATAAATCCAAGCTCCGATAAGAAGAAAGCATAAATTTTGTAAATGAAGCATCATGTTGGCAATCAAGGAAGTTAAAATTAACATTTAATAAACCCAATTGAAGAAGAAGAAATAGTTAAATAATAATAATATTAAAATCCGTTTTGTTTTTAGTTAATTCATGCAAGCAAAAGCAACCATGAGAAATTGAAGATTAAATACATTTAATAATATCATTCTCACCTTCTTTTGATACCCAGATTCCTCGGGGACGAGATCTGCAAGGGTACGGTGTTGTCAACTAAACAACTTTTTGAGCTGTTAGCATTAATCATGTCGCCTGCAACCATAGCAGGCGCCTTAATTCCTCTCGGTGAAGCTGCTGCAGCGGCCATCACTGGTGAATCACATGGCGATACGGGCAGTTTAGGAGTTTGTGAGATCTGAATCCGCGAAAATATGTTGCAGGGACTCTTCAAATCATCTTCAAAAACCTTATGATGAGGAAGAACACTAGTAGGACCTCCACAAAAGCTAGCAGCAGCAGTGTCGTTAACACTATTACTAATCATTTCTGCCGAATTCGGAGTAGTATAGTAGACAGAACCAGCCATGTTGAGCTCGTGAAGAAGTGGATCTCGTATGGTAGCGAAGGGATCACCAAAATTACTCTCTCTATGATCGGGAAAATTCAAAGGATCCAAAGGGAATTGCCAGGTTGAAGCAGGATTGATGTTATCAGATGCACCACCTGAGGCACCACCACCCCCTCGAACTATATCTGTCAAATCACCTTGATAGTTGTCCATGTCATGTAGCTCAAAGAAGCTGCACATACTACTAGTACAACAAGAAATAATAAGACAGAATTACAAGTAGTGGTTTCATCTGAAGCTAAGGTTCCTAGAAACTAACTAGTTTCTGCTTCTGCTTCTGGTTGTGTGTCTCTCTGTGTTTTGTTTGCACCAACAGAAGAAGAACGTAGTGAAAGGTGAAATTGAACACATGCAAATTACTTGGTTTTAGGTTGAAAAATTCTTCTGGGGAGATGGGTTTTGGTTGTTAGAAAGCAAGAAAGCAAACAAAGAAACAGGTTTTTGAAGGTAGAAACAAGCTGATCATGTTCTCTTTCTTAATAACAAACAAAAGATAATGGTCTTTCTAGTGAAAGAGAGAGAGAGAGAAAGAAAAGAGAGGGTCGCTGACTTTTCACCCAAAAACAGCTCTTCTCAATACGCAACCAGCTTCTTAAGAGAGAGAAATTTTTTATCCTTTTATTTTATTTTAAGCCGGTTGCGGAACTCAGCTTTGATTTGATTCATCAAATCAGATAACATAAAAGGGTCAAATATCTGCAACTGTTTCCTTATTATTTTAATCCTTTTTTTGTTCTCTCTGTCAAGACCACAAAGTAGATTAAGAGGAAAAAATGACTTTGCAGCTACCATTAACGAAAAGTCATTTTTCAAAACAAAGTGATGGGAAAGTAAAGAGGCCGCAACTAGCCGCATTCTTCGGACAACGTTTCGATTTAATTACATTTCATTCTCCCGTTTCGTTTCTTTTACAGCAATGAATTTGCAGCCCAATCCAAGCTTTGCTTGCCCACCTCACAATGTGATGCACTTTCTTAATTGAATTTGTACATTTTTCAACCCAGCAAAGCTTCAAATGCACCACCCACATTCCCACCAAAGGAAAATATATATTTTTTCCATCTACGCTCGCAACACAGTATGCAATATGCACCTTCCATCGCATATTTTTGTTCATAATCATACATATTCCAATCCAACACGGATCATTTTTGTGCAAATCTTTTTTCTTTTTTGCTGCAAGTAAGTTTTATTTTTTGAAAGATTGATTTTCCACCTATCTACAAAACTACAATCAACAAAAGTATCTAAGAAAATAAAAGGAAAAAAAACCTAATTTTCGTAAGTGTAAAGTGCAGTACAGTATTCAACGTACTCTGCACCATGAATTATATATATTATACTTACAATTTGATTCCCAACACATTTATTGCAATAGCATCAACATGTGATAATGGGGCATCTAAGCCATTAATTTTTCTATATATAAAACACAAATTCAAAGCAATGTTATTGGACACCGTAGAAACAAAATAATCAATTTGCTGTCGTAGATGTGTTCTGTACACCAGGGGGATTAAAAAGAAAAAGAAAAAGAAAATACGAAAATAATATTATAATTAGTTTTACATACAAGGAAACTCATGAAACCCAAACTTCCTTTTCAATCATCATATGTGAAATTTTCAATTCTTTCTTTCTTTTTTCTTAAAAAAAATAATAGTAATGGAAAGCAGGAGGCTATTGTAGATCAAACTTACGTACAGGCAAGATTAATTTCTTAAGGAAGGATAGATGATCAATCGTTTACCAATACAAAATGAGAAAAAGATTTCTTCCTTTCAGTTCTTTAAAATCTATATATAGCTAGATGTTGACAGATATATGTGACAGCATATTGATAGGCCATCGATGAGGCATATTTCAGCGAGATTAAGAAGATATAAAAGTGGAAAAAAAGACAATGACAATAACAACACCAAATTCTATCTGCACAACAGCAAATAGCATATATAAATAATAAAAGAAGCGTATAAATAACAAATATTAATTAGCAATGAAGCCCGATAACCTACGTTCCTCTAGGGACACTGAAAAGTACACATAAAGGAGCGAATCACCTTTGGCGCCTCTTAAACAAGTCTTGAATATTTTGAAAATTAGAATCCAGAAAAGTGAATCCATCATTTTTTTTTTTTTTTTAAATTTCTTTTCGGATTCTCTGAAAGACAAAGGTAATGACATAAAGTAAAAGATCAAATACAACATTTTCAGTGAGAATATATCAAGACATATTTAGAATATTAACCAGACAACAGGATTACAAAATTTATAATTGAGTTTCCATATTGGAAATTAATTAGTATCTTAGGAGGGTAAGAGATAGGAGTCAAAGGAAAAGGAGATTGATGTGGGTTGGAATGTAAGATTTTTTGACAGAGATTTTAGGAATCATATGCTTTTTTATTCCTTTTTCATTCTCAAATTTTAAAGTGTTATATTTGTTGGATTCTCAACACCATGATATTTTTCCTTGTTAATTTGCTAGTTCCATTTAAATATAAAAATAAATATATATTTTTTTAAATTAGAAACTTTACAAGATTAGCATTAATGGAAAATTATATATATACACACACAAGAAGGAGAGTCACTGTTCCAAAGCATCAAGTGATAGAAATTTGACCTCTTTAAAGTTAAGTCTGTTCCCTCTTTTGTTAAAAATATTACTGATGGAGCTAGCAGAAGGTTGCTTGATGGTCTTATTACAACCTCATGAGCAAAGGACAAAACGTGATCATATGCCTTGAGCAGTACTAGTGACTGCTAAATAAATTGTATCCTTCATTGAGCTGTCACTAGGGATTCATAACCTACAATAGATGATCAATGATTGTGAATAATAGCTTCATCTTTGTATGAAAAATGCACCTAATTAACCTAAGTTTAATTAGAAAATTAACTCAATCCAGAAGTTCTTAGTTACTTCTTATGGTTATTGCAACTTATGTTCTTTATTCACTATTATTATCATCGATGTCAAGTACTGGGTGGTTGAATACCAGTAATCTCCTGTACTTTAAAATTCTTTTGGCTTCTTTAAAGTTGTTTCAAATATTTGCCATAAATTGAACGTTGGTAAGTGCAAATCTCTAATAGTGAGTTTCTCGATTTCTGTCTATACTCACAATAGTATGCAGACTACAGTCGTTGACCAAACCATATACAACAACAAATAACATTTTCTCCTGCTATGTGATTATATTGGTTTAGGAAGATAGTTTATTTCATTGAGAGTCGACTAGGGTTGACTTCTGGGGATCACAAAATATTAATTAGCTTCTTGTAATTGTGGTAGAGAGTTCGTTTTTGCCTCTCATTCATGCCAGAATCCACTTTATTTCCCGCTACACTGTTCCTCCAACCTGTTCCTATGATGTAGTACTGAACATGGTTTACTTTTCAGACAACTTTAAGCATGAAAGCTTTGAGGTCATATGATGATGATAAAACCATGTGTAAGCAAGGTCTTGCAATGGACAAATATTGAATTGATTAGGTTTAAATTCATGATTAAGAACTCAAAAAGGGTATGTAGTTAACATACATAAAGGGTTGATTACGTTAAGACTGAAGCATATAATCTAGGGTTTAGTATATTATGTATGTCGGGATGATTAAGGACAGAGATTAGTTTTAGAAGTCTAATAATTAAATAAATCATTAGTTGAATGTTTTGAGGTTTAACTAGTTATGTTCTTTTGCAAAGTTGAAAGGTTAGACTTAGACTTAGGCATATAATTAGGGTTTATTAATTAATTTTGTCTTAAAGTCGTGTTAAGTTTATTTATTTCTTTTTGTGAAGTCTCCTGTGTGACTTATTCAAAAGATGGTGCTCATACATACTCAAACGTGCGACATTCGATAAAGTAAAGCGTTGATGAGACATTTTGTTGGCATTGAGACATATGATGGGGGTTTTCTTTTCTTTTAGTAACTTGAGAAACGTTTCTTTCCCATTCTCTTTATGTGTTAATTTAGATTATAATTAAAATCAAAGTGTATATATAAACGCTTTTGTATGTGGTGATAGCTTTGTTTAGAATTTGAAGAATTGAGTTTTCAATGGGCCAATGATCATTGAGAGAATCACCGACCTCTCATGTTTGATGAGACATTTTTAGAATCTACTATAGCTAAGCTAACAACCATTTTCTCTCTCAGCGTTTTTCTAAGTTTTGGCTTATTAATCATTTTGGACTTCTTCAAAACACCATGCTTGCCAACTATCATATCCTTTCTCCATTTTACAACTTTTCATCCTCTTTTCCTCTTCATAATTGGTATGTAAAGATAGATGCATGAACATGAAATCAACTATCCAAATTATTCTCTCCCTTTAAAATATTCACCTAAGATAAATTATTACAAGAGCATAAAAGACATAGTGAAATTGAAGGAATATATAAATAATGTGATATATAGCTTATTTTATTGAAGACTTGTTTCTCCAATATTTATTAAAATTGTACTTATGTACAATTATCTCCCTTTCTCTAGTGATGGTGTAGATCCAAGTAAAATAAAATAAAGAATAGTTATATTAATAAGCATTAATAAATTCCCCACATGAAAGCCGAGGAATTGGAGAATGGGGCTAAGAGCGATGGCTACTTGTGCTAGATACTTAGATTTTAGCTGTAATGTTAATTGAATTATCTGTTAAGAAAAGAAAAATAAATCACCAACTTGGCCATGGTTGTCTTATTCTTCTTATTATTATATATAATTTGATCTCTCTATTTGTCTCCTTCTTCAATATATTAAGAAGTGACTCCCATGAACCCAGAATAATAATTTCTTAAAAATGATAAACTAGATCATCACTGGGATTTCTGTGGTCCGTCCAATAACAGCCCTAGCTCGTTATGCATATATAATTTAGTATTGAGATGTACATTGTTTGGCTTCGGGTTCGGCTTCAGAGACAACACTTGCCCCACGTTCCTGCATGACAACAGGCCCCATCACACTACCCACAAGAAAACAAATTCAACTGGGATTCTCTGACCATTACTATACATTAACCCTCTCTACCCTCTTAATGGCTTTCTTTTGATTTCCATGATCCTGCAAATGCAATGCAATCATCCTCATCATCATCAGTTGTTCACCGCAGGCAAAGCTCCCATCTGCCATGTGAAGCACCCCAATAATTAAAGATTAACTAACTCATTATTATATGTAATTAAATCCAGAACTTGCTAAAATGCCAGCCCTAAGTCGCTTCCACTCTCCGCGCTGACGATTGCCTTTCTTGCTTGCCCGTTTGATTAAATTAATAAGAATTTTAGAGGGTTTAATATAATATTCTCAGAGTCTTGGGTGTGACAACGCTGTTGATCTGCACGCGGGACACTTGCCTTAGCCTCTTACGTCTCTGGACGTCAGCCGTCCACCGGCAGCCTCACCAGTCACCTCCATCATGATCATTCAAATCATCTACATGGACGGCTCGGATTCGCCTGCCACCTGTATTTTGTCAGTAGTCATCACATTTTATTGCCATAAACGGGGTCAAAGTGGGGCTTCTCCGTAACCCCATTGCAAAGCAATTATCAACTCCATAATCCCTCTTTTGTGTTAATTGCAAAGCAAAGTGGGTGCATGCTTCATCGCAATTAATCTTCTTCAATTGGGTGTTCCCTAACATATATATTTGAAAAATCATTTTTGAAGAACAAAAAAGAAATTGATATCAAATATACTACTTCAAAATTGTTGTCAAATATAATTCTTATTTTGAAAATAACTATTGTTATAAAATGTTATCAACATTTTAAAAACACCCAAGAGGTTGTTAGATATAGTGTCAATATTATATTTGAATAATACATCCAATTTAAATGAAACTTCTTCCATTATACATTGGTAACGAAAATATATAATGGAGGAAAATTTGATAATATATATATATATATTAAAAAAGGGCCTCTAATTTGAAAAACTCTATATACTTCGGGAACAACAAAACCAAAATCTTAAAAAATGAACAAGATTTGGGGTAATTAAGCCCTTGGATTGTGTAGCACGTGGTGGGTTTCCCATGTGATGATCATATAAATGACTTTACTTCCATTGAGTACAACTTGAAAATCTTTCCTCTTCTTCTTCTTCCTTTACATATAATTTTGGGAATTGAATCATTAATTTAGAGATCCCATGCCCACTTTTAGTGCAATGCATGCAAGTTCATAAACACACACACACACACACATATATATATATATATATAAAGACCATAGTCATGCATTCACATCTTCTTTGTTCGATCTCTTTGTCTTCATAGGAAACATGGGATGAACTTTCTTTATAATCAATCTTAATCATTAACATGATCAGGCCCTCATTGGGATTGTAAGGCCGGGCGTTTCGGGGCTTAAATGCAACCAAATGAGGACATCTATTCTGGGTTCTGTCATGAAACTTGTTATCTATATATATATATATATATATATATATGCAAGCTTTTTTTTTTAACTTTAATTAAATATATTTAGACAAAAATTTCAATATTAGTTATAAATTATTATATAGAAAAGGGAANTTTTTATCTATATATATATATATATGCAAGCTTTTTTTTTTTTTAACTTTAATTAAATATATTTAGACAAAAATTTCAATATTAGTTATAAATTATTATATAGAAAAGGGAAGAGAAATGCAGCATTAATTTTATATCGTTTATTGTTGGCGTGGACTGTCACATAAGAAGAAATTTACAATAAGTAACTACTATAATAATAGAAGAACAGTTTATATATAGCAATAAACATGAAAATTTTGGTGTGAAATATTTTAATTTGTTGCCGCAAACATATACAGCAGAGATAATGCGCACTCAAGACGCATAAAACTCTGTGTGCAATCATTTGCCAGACAATTTCCTTGCGTCTTTTAATTTGGCAAATAGATTTCTCGTCGGATCTTTCCAGATTAGGATCCACTAAATTTATTGATAAAGATGATGGGTCCTTTTCTCGGAAACCACTGTTGCAACCTCGTCCTGTTGACGAATTCTTTTGTGGATCAAATGTTTAATTAGTGTTTCTTTGATATTGATACGGTTTATTTTATTATGATTAAAAGACTAATTTTTTATTATCTAAAAAATATGTGTTTCTCAATAATATTTAATTTTTTAATCCTTTTTATATATGTTTTTTTTTTTCAAACTCTACGAGATGATTAACAATATATAAAACAATTAATCAACAAGTTTACTTCAAAAAATGTGCTGAAATATATAACTAGGTTTTACTTTCAGTCTTTGAAGCAATCAAATGGGAGCCAATTACTCAAACAATAACTCCACCAACCATCCTCTTCCACAGTTGTGACAACTTGCAGCCTTAGATAATTGCCAACAATAGATCGATTTATGTTTAGTGCCAATTACACGTTGCTTATGTATGAGTATTAGTACCTCAGGATTTTATTCATTACCTTCTTATAATTATATCCTATTATTAGTACAGCATGGAAATCTTTTTCACTGCTACCTTGAGAGACCATCTTCCAAAAAGTTAAGAAATTCTTGTCCTGGTATTGGAGCCCACATAAGGGATGATAATTTTCTGTCTAATTTAGAATCATGAAAGATTTGGCTACTGGAATCCATAACTAATAGAATGACTTCAACACAAATATAATATAATCATTTTAGTTCTAAACTCAATCTTGCACAAACAAAATAGCCAGTCAACAAATTAACACACTAAAAGTATGCATGAGTTATAGAGTTGTTTGATCGAACAACCAAACTAAAACGACGTATAAACAGTTGGGCTATACAAAGATTGCCCAGGCCCAAAACAAGAATCCAAGTTTATTCTATCAAAATCTCAGGCGGATATCAGAGCCGGAATCAACCATCAATTACCTGAGACTCGAAATGTATTAGGACGGTGCTGGAGTTATCACTCATTACCTAGCTAAGTGCCTAAAAAGCTAAGTGTATTAATCATTTTATGAGTGAGATTTGAAGTATTGCATATTGTATTGTAATTATAGCATTGGAATGGATTGTATTGAAGCATGCATCACGTGATAAGGTAGCTAGCTAGTTTTCTTTAGTTAGTTACCCAACATAAAATCTATTGTTAAAGTTGAACACCCTCAATAATATCAACTCCTGAATATATAATGCTATTAGTTTGATAAGAACCAAATTAGGTCAAATCGAAATCAAGCAAAGTAGCTTGGTGACTTGCAAGCAAAAAGACTCAGGACTTCTACTGGTGGTCAGAATTGGTCTGGGAAAGCAGAAATTGCCAGATCCTGCATTGGTGGAAGGCAGCACTACAACCTCAAAAGCACAGCCGCATGGGGACAGTCTGTGAGTCACTTTCTCAGCTAAAATGATGGTGAGTTTTGTTTTGTTTATCTAATATTTTCATGCAAATTGGCTAAGAAAGACTTAACATGACCATGCAATCTCAAGCTACCCACTTTCTCTGAGAATCAAAGCTAGCTAGCCAAGGTGCATGCATATGGGGTCTCAAAAGACTCTTCAAACTGTTCAAAGTGTTCATTGATCTCATTGTCCATTCAGTTTTTTTCCATCAGTGCTTGTCCTTTTCTCATCATTTGAGCTTTCACAATGATCAAATGTCCTTTCAATTTATTCTAGTAGATTTGGTCTGTGTCTGTATATGAAAGCAAGTGAGAGATGAACCGTTGAATTAATGATTTAAAGGTTAAGCTAGGAAGACTTTAGTTATGACCATGAGTACTAATTAATTGTATCCACTATCTCATGTTCACAACATACATATCATCATGATGGTTTTCATATCACAACACTATATACAAGACAAAACCAAAGAGACTCACATCCTTGGAAAATTGTAGCTCAAAACGAGCCCTTATCTGTTTCCCTTTAGAATCAATTAAAGCGAGCAAGGCCTCGACCTCGAGGGTATTCCGCCCGTATGTAGTTCACTAAGTAAATTCATAAGCACAAGACTCTTGCATATGAGTTAAATACATATTTACACAGAAATTACTTACACACTGAATCAGAGAGGAATAAGCATCCGATCTTGTTACATATATTCTTAATCAAATGCCTTTCGTGTATTTATGTAAAATAACTAGATATGAGATATAGCCTTATGCCATCGATCGGTTTATTATATATCTCATGCCTTAAACCTCTGTATTTTGCAGTCCTTGCAGCCTTCAAAACAACTAACGAGAGCGAGACAGTACTTGTATTTTCTCAGCAAGATGGTGCATGATGTTGAGGTTAGGGGTTCCTAAACTAATGCACTGTGCACTTCTCTGGGAATTACATTCCCCTTGGTGATCAGGTAATCTTGGGTGAAACAATTATGATAATATATCATGTTAGATCATTCAACAAAAAATTTTGTTCCGTATACATAATTTATTTTTAAAAATCATCAATCATGATAAAGGTTAATTATAGCGAGTAGAAAGGATTTAAAAAAAAAAAAAAAATTCTCTCGATTACGATTTTTATCGAGCAAGACTATAATCCAGCTCTTTGTGTACTCCCATAGCCAAGGTGATCATGTGGACCACATTTAACAATGTTATATATATAAGATTCAAATATTCCGATTTTGTGGAGTGAGCAGGATTTTGCCGTGAAAATTAGTGCTTTGTAGCTTTCTGTCATCATAACAAGGACGATACAGTAATTATGAGCATAGGATCTCAAATTCAGGGTTGGCGACTTGTGCTTTGACTTACTAAAAAATTTGTGCAAACAAGGTTTGCTTGGCTTTGAATAAGAGAACTTTAAGGTTTCCTATGTGTTAAACCTAGCCAAACTCTATCCCAATTACTTGACATGCAAAATGATCGGATTACTATACGTACATGCACGTATATATTACCCGCAGCTGTGCAACACTAAAATTATTAAATCTTAAATTAATCAATCTTTGTCCATACTCGCTATTTTTTTTACCATTCTTATAATAGATACCCCGTATTAAGAAAAATTACGAATCAAATAACTAGACCTCCTTAGTCCTCAAAATACCTTGACGGTCCAACCTAGGTTACCTCAGAACCTAGTGATTCTCATGAGTTTCCCAGCCATCGAAAAACAAAATCCCAACCAAGACACAAACCTAACAATATGGGACAAATTGTAAAAACTCTCTTCAACTTCCAACTTAATTTCTAAGGCTGGATTTATCTAAGAACTGGAAATTTTGCTTATTCATCTTATCGCAACAGCATGAAAGTGGATTCTTTACAAAGTCTCCCAACGCAAACAGTCTTGGAAACAAACCCATCACAAGCTCAATCAGCCAATTAAGGAACTATATATTGGCAACAACCAAATATTTTTGTCATGGGCTGGGTGCACCAAACTAATAAATGCAAAGTAGGCTTGACAGACCAGCCCGCAAAATTAATATATTTAATATATATAAATATATATAATAATTATATATTTCATTCAAATTAATGACAATATTAATAATTTTTAGATTATAATTGTGAGATTTATCAAAGTGAATCAAAGAGAACAAACGTGGAAGAGAAGAAGAGGTTAGGGATTCATATTCATTCAAGAAAACACAAACAGTAAAATCAGTTTAAATAGACAAGTAAAATAATAAAAAGACTAAACTACCGTCAAGAATAACATATATTACCAACATCCTCCTCAAACTTACGCTGCGGATGCAAGAAGCATCGAGAGTTTGGCAATCAAAAAATGAAAATGCGGAAGTCGATGCGACTTTGTAAATACATCAGCAATCTGTAGGGAAGACGTGACAAAGCTCAAACGAACAGCCCTATGTTGAATATGATGTTGAGTGAGATTACAATCAATTTCTACATGTTTTGTTCATTCGTGAAAGATTAAATTGTGACTAATCTAAATGGCACTCTTGTTGTCACAATACATAGAAGTAGGAAGAGAAATAAAGACACTTATATCTGGAAGAAGCCAACGTAACCAAACAATGTCAGTGGTAGTAAATATCATAGCACGATAGTTAGCTTTAGTGCAAGATTGTGAAACAACATGCTTCTTACTCTTCCAAGAAACGAGTGACTCTCCCAAAATACACAAAAGCCACTGGTAGATTTTTTATCTACAAGATTATGAGCCCAATCAACATTTGAATAAGCACCAAACTCCAATAATGAGGTTGATGGAAGTAATAAACTCGGAGAGAGAATCCCTTGGATATATCATAGAATACGAAGCACAACAGTCCAATGAACCATAGTGGGTGAAGTAACAAACTGACTAAAACTATGAACTGTATATGCAATGTGATGTAGTATGGTCATGTCTTATATTTACAAGTCATGTTCTATTTTATTTCTTAAGTTATTTTATTTTTGGGTATTTTATTATTGTTGGATTATTT
>JANKKB010028796.1:0-16945 GCA_026225775.1 Bursera palmeri | reverse complement strand
ACTTAAATTAATAGCACTTAAAGTGTAAAAATGATATTTAAACTCATAATAAATGTACACTTTTAAGTACTTATCACCTTCTTCTTCTAAGAAGAGGCCTGCTCCATTTGTGTCATCGTCCACACAGTATAAGAACTCTCCTACTTATACCCCTGTTTCTCTTTCCCCTCAAACTATCTCCGAGTTTGTCGTTCTGCCTGTGTTGAATAAGATTTTAGATCTTCTTGATGTTCTTACTGCAGCTCAAACTTTTTTACACAATCTCTATAACGATCTCCAGGCTCACCTTATCAAGATTCGTCAAACCCTTGCTGAACCTCGTAATGACTCAAAGGCTTAATCTTATCCAATCCTGTGACAAAATGTAGGAGAAAGTTTACAAGAGGAAATTTCAGTATGAAGACATTTGCTGCCATTTTTATTGCTCATGGGAATATTTTGCTTGTGTTTGTTGAAACTTTGTGACTATGGTTGTTTAGTCTTGTGATGTTTTTAAACTTAACAATTTATTTTGTAAGGTTCTATAAACTTGGCAGATATGAATTTTTTTCTGATGATGTACTTTGGGGGAGTATTTACTTTTATGATGTGATGTGATAAATGTTTACATTCTTTTTGCTGTGTCAAACTTAGGGGGAGTTTGAGTGTTGAGATGTTCTGTTGATATTTAATAGTTTTTTAATTCTGTTTTTCTGCGGTCTCAGATTTTATCATGATAAAGATGTTGACATCTCTTGTTTGTTTTGTTATTCCCTATTCACATGTTTACATATTTGTTTTTGGATTGATAGCTTTGCTTTATTCTTGATAATATCTTAAATTTATCAGTGTTTTTTTAGTGCACTTGCTTTTCACTTGTTTCTTGTCTAGGTATCACTGTTTTTGTAGTTCTAAAATTAGAACAGTGTCAGTGTCAGTCTTGAACGATGTCAGCTTATTTTATTTTGTGTGCTAAGAATGGAAAGTTCTTGCTTTGATGGTTGGCAGAACTTTATCAGAAATTTATTTTTTGGTGTTTTCTTACAAGATTATCAAAGGGGGAGATTGTTAGGAAATGTGCATATTAACTAATCTTGTGCCAAATTTGTTGTAAAAAGAAATGATATTTTCATTTATCAAGTTGTAATGAGCTAGGTTGATTTTCGTGTTAAGTTGTATCATGTGGATTCACAAATTTGTGTCTCTATCCAGTCTTTCTCATGTGTTGATAGATCAAGGGTAAGTCATAGAGTTCGTTAGAAATTATAAAAAATGTGATTGACCTATTCGGCTCATTTATTGATCAATTAATTGCATTACAGAGAGTTCAACAGAAATTATAGTTTGTGCCACTGGGTAATCTTGATCACCTATTGTTCAATCAATTATATAGCAGTTTTCTGACACTATATAATGGTGTCTTCTCTTGACCTAAAGGTAGTCTCTCTTTTTTGCAAAAGTAGTGTTTCACATTTTCCTAGGGTTTCCTTATCTTTCATTAGAGATAAAAGACATGGGCAAAGGGTTTCTTTCATTTTTCATATCTTCTTGATTTAAACTAGATGAGCATCAACTTGTCATTGTTCTCATATCCTGATGGTAAACCATTGTTTATCATTTTTGAAAAACTTTTCAATAGAAATGGGTTTTAGCTAGAGTGAGTTTATGAGCTTAACATCTTTTTGATCTTAGCTGCTGTCTAGCTGTTTGAGAGTTCCTTACCTAGATTGAAGAGTAACTTGAGCTTTAATACTTCATTTCGAAAATGTGTTTTAGAGAGGATTTTTATTGTTTACTTGAGATGTGTCTTTAAGGGTTTGAGACCTGAGAGAGCTGTGAGTGCCTTTTAATGTTTATTTCAACCATACTATTCCAGGTCTAGTGTTCTAAATGATAAATCCATGCATCAACATGATTGAGGGTATGATCCTTGGCTGGTGTTCATGCTCGAGTCAAGCAGTCCTTATCAGAAGAGATCCAGAGGGAAGGGGTGGATTAAAGCTATCTGAAGATTTATTTTTTCAGTATGTACATTTATTGGTCTGAGTTGCAAAGGTTTTGCTAGGAAATGAACAATCGTTTGTAAGTTATTCTTCTCATAGTTGATTGATTCATGTTAGCAACCTATAACCCGAAGAGTTTTTCCTCTTGTTGAGGTTTCTCTTCATCAACAAACCTTTTGTTTTAATGATTTTATTATTCTGCTACTTTTATCACTACAAGAGAAAGGGGCTTTTGCAACATTCATTTGTTGTGGACTTGACAAAGTTACCACAAAAAGTTTAATTATATGGCGACCACTAATCAGATGTAAAAGCTTATTCCTGCTTAAGCAAATGACTCACGTCTCCCTCTTGTCTCTCTCCTCTGCTCTTCTCTCTTTTTTAATCCTAAAATCCCAAAATCTTGAAACCCCTAAATCACCTAATTTTGTAGCATATCTTGTTCACTTGCACTCGATGTGCTGTTGGTGGTGGTAGTGGCGAAGGGTCTAGTAGGTGGGGAGGCAAGCAGCTGCTGAACTCGATGTGCTGTTGGTGGTGGCATTTCTTGTTCACCTTCACAAATGTGTAACCCATGTTCTGCTGCTGAACCAGTTGCATTTGGAGGTGAAGAAGAACAACTACGTTTGAGGTAACACATTTCTAATAAGCATTTTCTATAGAAAATGAGTTACCTCAAACATTTTCTGCAAGATTTGCTGTATCTTTGTTGTATTTTTACTGTTTTTGTTATATTTTCTCTACATTTTTGCTATTTTTGTTACTGCATTTTTGTTGTTTCTATTGCTGTATTTCTATAGCATTTTTGTTACCATTTTTATTACTATATTTTTATGCTTTTGTTATATTTTCTTTGTATTTCTACTATTTTGTTGCTGTATTTTACTATTTTTATTGTTGTATTTCACATTTTCTGCAGTATTGTTGTTGTATCTCTGTAGAAAAGGCTGCTGTTTTTTTATAACATTTTTGTTGTATTTTTTTCTGAATTTTTGCTATTGTATTTTTACAAAATTATTGCTATTTTTGTTGTTGTATTTCACATTTTCTCCAGTATTATTGCTGGATCTCTGTAACTTTGCTGCTATTTTTTTGTAGTATTTTTATTTTAATTTTTCTGAATTTTTGTTGCTATATTTTTCTGTTTTTGTTGCTGTAATTTACGGACGAACATTTTAAAGTTGGTTAAGAAAAAGAATTGGGTTCATTAGGAGCCAATGCTTGCCATTTCATTTGTGTTGTTTTCTAGATATCATACTAAATTTACTAATTAAAATCTAATTCTTACAAAATATAATTTACAATTATAACTTTACATCTAAAAACTAGCAAAAGAGCAAACGAGGTCTGAATAATATAATAACATAAACATGTATGTATATTTGGTTTAAACAAAGGATGATAGATCAAGGGGCAGCTATTTATTAACGAAGAAGGTGGCGATATTTTGTATGGAAGAAAAGGATGATAGATCAAGGGGCAGCTATTTATTGGGGAGATCACCAACGATTAGGAAAGGGAAAAATAATTGCCAACTGCTTGTGTACCTTAGCTATCACTCTACAACTGGGTCCCAACGATTTAGTTGGAGTTTCCATGTGGCACATGCTGTGGTCATCTGAAATTGTCTGCTCAACATAACATTTGATCCTTCGATTTCTACTGATTAATTTTATTACTGTTTGCATTAAAAGATAAATATTTTCTTCTTTAGGCTTTTTTTGGTGGATATGATTGGAGATTTTGAGTGGGATAATATCGCTTTAATCTTTTACTTTTTTTTATTAGATTAGAGTCAATAGAATTTGGCCAATCAAGCCCATTAGAAGTTATCTAATCATGAAAAAGCCATTTCAACTAAAAATTATGACCCGTTGTTGAACACCGAATATGAGGCAAGGGTATACAACCAAGGATGGACAAGACACGACATTGATTCCTCTAAAATTCTCTTGTTTTCAAAAACTTTTTTTTTGTTGGGATTGGTCTCTGCAACTTGTAAATGATATTCATATCTTAACTTTATTTTGATGTTCTTCTCCTTGCATTTACATATAGAAAGAAGAAGGGGAGTAAGATGATGAACAGGCTTAACAAAAGGACTTGCCAAAGCGTGATGCCATAAGAATAGTTGAACATGCTCTCCAAGCCCTCCTGCAATTGAATATACTAAACAAATTAGGCCACTATGTAAGAGTGACATTACTTTAAAGTGCGGTGGTGGTGGCCCAAAGAAAGTACATTAAATCCATAAATTTCGACTGCATCCTGCACCATGACCGTATAGAAATATAAATATGACTTAAAAAATGGGCCAAGCAGATGTAAATTTGCAGAAGATAAACTATTAGCGATAAAAGAAAAGCAAACAACTAGGACGGAAGTGTGCTTTATAAAATCACCCCATTAGTTGCATCAATCAACAGCAAGCAAATTTCTAAGAGAAAAAAACTTTCAGTCATTATATGTTTCTATCAGGAGGTGAAACTCACCAGTCAGAATAGGAGTGGACAAACTCACCAGTTAGAATAGGAGTGAACAAAAATCACCCCATCAGTTGTATTTCTGTAAAAATGCTGCTGTATTTTTGTATCTCTACCTTGCTCTTGTTCTCCTTTTTAGTTGGAAGTATAGAGGCTGGTGATATATTTCTATAGCATTTTTTCCTTTTGTGCTTCTTGCTGTGCTTTTCATCTTTCTCATTTTGTGAGATTTGACTGTGGAATCTATTGGCAGGGACTATCTTCTGTCTTGTTTCATTTGCTACTGAAACTGCTGTATTAATGCTGTTTTTTATTGCTATTTTCGTTGTTTTTGCTGCTATATTTCTATATCATTTCTATTGCTGTATTTTTACAATTTCTGTTATATTTCCCCTGTATTTTTGTCACCGTATTTCTGTAAAAATGCTGCTGTATTTCTGTAAAAATGCTACTGTATTTTTGTAGCTTTGCTGCTATATTTCTGTTGTCTTTTTTCTGAATTTTTGCTGCTGTATTTTCGCAGAATTGTTGCTGCATTTTTGTATTATTGTTGCTGAAATTCTACTGCTGTATCTATTCCATTTTTGCTGCTGAACCTACTGCATTTGGCTCTAAAAGTTGCAGTTACGTTTGAGGTAAGAAGTTAATAATGAATTCGAGTGAATTTAATGAATCAAGATGTTCATCATATGAAACAATATTACATTTCTACATTGTTGATTCATTTTATAGTTGCTAAAGATAACTTGTTATCTATTTAATAATGTAGGTCTATCAAGCAATATGTTCAAGACCAAAATATGGATCCATCGAGGTTGAAGCAGCTACAATAATATATGTTTTATATTAATATGTTTTAAGTTAATAATGTGTAATAGATTATTGTACTCAAATTTGGTTTTGAGATTGAGAATATTGTATTATATAGTCTTTGTTGTTTTATAAAAGCAAAAGATTTTACTATGCAATGAATGGAATTATTGAATAAAATTTTTTGCAGTATTAGATGGAATGAATGAAATTACTGAATGCAATTACAGGTAAATATCAAAAAATGTTATATGTAAATAAGTGAAAATTTTTAAAATAAAAAAATTTACTTTGAAAATACTTTTTACAGCCGGCATGAGACCGTTGCAGAAAAATCTTATTTGATATTTCAATTTAATTTTTATTATTATTTAATCTTTTTGTGGTGGGCATAAAACAACCGTGAATATCCTGTTGTGGCACTTTTTCTAACTTTTGCGACAGTCATGGGTCCGCCGTCTATAATCTTTTTGCGGCGGACAAAAGACTGCCATATATAACATTTTGCAGTGGTTTATGCCCGCCGTAAACTTTTTGTGGCAAGCGTTTTTGCGTCGACTTTAAACCGCCGTAAATATTTTTTGCGACGGTTGTGGCCCGCCGTAAAAAACCTTGTTTCTTATAGTGATATATTTTGATAGATGGTGATGACAGATTGATTGAGTTTTGATTCTTGAAAATTAATATTTATTTGATGATTTGGATGGGTTATTTGTTTTACTGGCCATGTAGATCAATTGGTCATTTGCTTGATTGTCTGTTGAGTGAATAACTAACTCTCGAACTGTTAATTGTGTCCATTGTTCTCTTGATTAACATAAACGTATTTTTGTTTGTCAATATTCATTTTAATTTCGTAGTTAACACCTATTCACTCCCCTCTAGGTGTGTTTTGGGTCTAAATCCGTTTTTTCAAAGTCAAATTCAAACATGAGAGGACAAAAAAAAAATCACAGAGTTTACCAAGCCATTAGCGCCTCTAGTCCTTCACCAATAGAGTTTTGGTGACCAGATTCCAGTAATACAACCGCTGAAAAATTTCTTCGACAAGGGGTAGAGCTTCTGTTCTGGTGGTCACGTTTGCGCCAAACACAATCCTTACCATTATACTGTTCAAAAATGATAAACATCTAACCTTAAGTTCACAATCGATTGAAATTTGCACTTAAGGCTCAAGCTCTTTGATTCTTCAATCTTCATTCTTCATCACCAATAGCCACCAGTCATTGCCCTCTAAAGCTCGAAACATCTCAGCCTTTGAAACTCCAGCTTAGAGATGACAATTTTACCAGATCCTACAAGCAACCTGATGTGCCCCGCAAGTGATGAGGCTAGTCTAGGGTGAACTTTTTCTGCTTGCCTAGTAGAATATAGGGGTGTCATATATATTTTTAAGATTTTGCGACTGCCCTATAATTTTATAAGGTTATATTCAAAATTCTATGATGTACATGAACCATTTTAAACTTCTGTAAATCATATTAAAGAACTTTAGAATCACTATTATTAACTTTATTTCTTTTGATTTTTAGTTGATTAATCATTTATAATTTTACAAAGAATATTAAAATTTTGAACTTAGTTTGATTATTTGGTTAATTTAATGTTTATTGACTTTTGGATAGGCATGTACGTTTCCATTTTAGATTAAATACAGCATATTTTGATCAATGCATTTATTTTTTATTTTAGATTAAATATAATGTTTATGGTTGTCAAATAATTTACATATATATTTGTTAAATAAGCTTATGTATACTTCAAGATGACCCAGGCAGGGAAGATTAGGATGTATCTTGCCCCTATGCTACCTTCAGCCTGCCTCATTCCTCGGGCTGGATAGGGTCTGCCCCGCCCTGTTGCCATCCCTATAATTTATTAAACAATATAAAATCATATAGAGCCTCAAAAGAATGAATTGTTAGTATCTTGTTTGTCTTCGTATCTCTTCTCTATATCAAAAGATTAGGTGAATATATATTAAAATATTATAAACCTATCATTACTCATCTATGAAACAAATAGAAGAGACATGATTAACTAATTAATTATGTTTGTATATTAGTAAACCAATTTGCAATTCTTTAAACTTGAATTTCCCGTGGATTTAGCTACAAATTGCAAGCAAGCTCTTGTTTCAACTTCACCGATTAAATAAAATAGCAAACAAAATATTATTATAAGACCTTATCAGAAATTGACGAAATGTTTATGGTTTCTCATTATTGTACAAACTCATTCAATCAAATGATAGCAATAAACCTTATCAGAAAAACTCAAGTGAAGCAGTTCTTCTCATCTCTCGTACTCCATCATCGGTACATTCTATTAACATGGATCCTGTCAACCTGCAATCGACCACCGTATGCCATGTAGTGGCGGTTCCTATTCCTGGTCGAAGTCACATCAACCCAATGATGAGTCTTTGCAAGCTGCTCGCTTCAAAAGCACAAGATATTCTCTTCACAATTGTTGTTACTGAAGAATGGCTTGGCCTCATTGACTCTGATGCTAAGCGGCCTGCCAACCTGCGCTTCGCTTCAATACCAAATGACATCGTCCCTTCCGAGCACTCTCGAGGTGTTGACTTTCCTACGTTCTACGAAGCAGTTCAAACAAAAATGGAAGGTCCCTTCGAGCAGCTCTTCCATCAGCTGAAGCCACCTGTGACTAACATCATAACCGATTGTGAACTTCTCTGGGCAATCCGCTTTGGTAACAGCAAGAACATCCCCGTAGCCTCGCTTATCACGACATCGGCAAAATTTTTCTCCAGGCTCCAGTACTTGAGCCAGATACAAGATCGAGACTCGCTGGTCGACTTGTTGGGTACGTTGGAAAAATACAATGCTTTAATAATAATAATAAATAAATAAAACTCCTTAAACGTCCCATAAACCACCCCATATTTTACCAATGTTAATTTTTCGTAAACCCAACAGTTACTCTCTGTCTTATATTGGAGATTAACATATTTGTGGAAGTTATTAATAACTTCAAATTAAGATATGTTTTTTTTTTTTTTTTCTCTAGGGATCCATTTTTAATATTGCATTGGAGCTGTCATATGTANTAATTAAGATATGTTTTTTTTTTTTTTTTCTCTAGGGATCCATTTTTAATATTGCATTGGAGCTGTCATATGTATTTTTTTATTTTAATTAAAATAATTTTCATATATATTTGTATGGGAGATTTGAAAACTAATTAGAACGCTTAAATTTAGGAAAACTTAAATCGAAGTAGGACTTTGATCCAATGAATCCTAATGGTAATGGTAAAATGTTTATTTCCCTGTGTAATTAGAGAAAGGAAACGAAGACCGGACCAACCCAGCAGGAATTTCTTCAGAAGAGATGCGAATTATTTATCGTGGAAATGCCAAAATAGGCACAGAGCTTTCCTTGTTAGCTCATTCATGGGTGCCAAAATCTCAATATCTTCTGTTCAATTCTGTGTACAAGCTTGAATCACAAGTCTTTGACGTCCTTAAGCCAAAATATTCTTGCCCCATATACCCCATTGGCCCTGCTGTACCTTACTTGGATTTGGAACACAATTCCTCTACTACTACTAGTACTTCTACTGCTTACAACTACCATAAATGGCTAGACTCTCAGCCTGTTGGTTCTGTCTTGTATATCTCATTGGGAAGCTTCATTTCGGTTTCAAGCCAGCAAATGGATGAGCTCTCTGCTGGGCTACAAAGTAGTGGTGTTAAATACTTGTGGGTTGCTCGTGGGGACAGTTCTCGTTGTGGTGAAAAAGGGCGTGGATTTGTAGTGCCTTGGTGTAATCAGTTGAAGGTGTTGTGTCATGCTTCTGTTGGGGGCTTTCTGACACATTGTGGATGGAATTCAACTCTTGAAGCCCTTTTTGCAGGGGTTCCAATGCTTACATTTCCTATAATTTATGATCAAGTTTCGAATGATGAGCAGATTGTGCAAGACTTGGAGATTGGGTGGAGGGTGGGTGGAAGAGTGCTGGGGGATGATAGCTTGGTGAGTAGAGAAGAAATTACCGAGAGCGTGAAGAAGTTTATGGATGAACAAAGCATTCAAGTGCAAAATTTGAGGCAAAGAGCTAGAGGATTTAAAGAGATTTTTGAAGAAGCCAGGGAAAAAGGTGGATCATCTGAAACAAACCTTGATGCTTTCATTAAGGATATTTCACAAGCCAATTCTAATTGAGCATATCAGTCCATACATACGTGATGAAGACATATCTAGGTGATATTCTGATTCAGTACACAAAGGCCAAAATGAAGCATGCTCATCTGCAGAGTGGTGTTACGAAATTCCAAAATATTTTGCTTTCGTAGCTATTGGATTTGGTTGCATGTGATTCATTGTATATTGATCAATTTTTTTTTTTAACTCTTTTTCGGCTTAAAATGATGTAATTTTTTATCCTTTTATATCAACTTTTTGGTATTAATTCGATTATAACTAATTTTAACTAACAATAAAAATACCAAATTATTGGAGAAGTTGACATTCATTATATATAAGGATCTTTCTTCCTTTTATTGTTTTTGAGCTTTCAAAGATCTTGTAACATATGACAGTTATATTAATATATTATAACAATTAAGATATATTTATATAATAGTTTCTTCTTAAAAACTTAAAGGCAATAAAGTTTAATTAATTTTTTTGGTTGGTTATAAATATTTTTATTTCTCATTTCTTTTCAAAATAACTCTTATATAGTCAATAGATTTGTCATATATAAAATAATTCTACATAAACAACCAACCCATACATCATTTTTATACAACCAAACGTGATATAATCTTATTGGATATGTAATTATTATCTCATTCAATGTTATTCTTTTCATATATTATTACATTTTATTTATCTAGTGATATTTTGTCAAATTAAATTTGTCAAATCAGCTTATATAAATGAGTTATGTGTGTAGAATTATGCAATAGCTCTTAATCTATCAAGAAAATTGATATATATATATATATATAGTATGTATAACAAACTTTTCCCAACCTCAATGTAGACTAGTAATGATGTTTATATATAGGGGCAGGATCAGGAGACATAAATTTAAATACAAATTTGTACACAAATTATAAACCATTAGATAATATTAAAATCAATGGTTCAGATTACTCATGAGCCTCTAAACTTTTAATTCAATATTCTGTAATCCTAATTCTCTCCAAGCATTAAAATGCTTTGTCTCTTCTCTTAATTCTCTTTCATCTCATTTTTATTTTCATCTTTTATTTAAAAAATATATATATGGAATCATAAATTAAATTCTTTATTTTTATTTAAAAAAATATATGGAATCATAAACAATAATTTAAAAAAATCATTTTATTTTTAACAAAAGAATATAAAAAAATATATATTCAACAATTAAAAAAATCAACAATCACAAATAAAAGATTTTTAAAAAATTATTTATAAATAAAAGAATATAATTTGTGATTGTAGATTTTTTGTTAAAAACTATTTAAGAATTTAATTTATGATTCCATATTTTTTTTTTAAATGAAAGATGAAAATAAAATGAGATGAAAGAGAATTAGGAAAAGAGACAAAGCATTTAATGCTTGAAGAGAGAATTAGGATTACAGAATATTGCATTAAAAGTTTAAAGGCTCATAAGTAATTTGAACTCTTGATTTTAATATCATCTAATAGTTTATAATTTGTGTACAAATTTGTATTTCAATTTGTGTCTCCTGATCCTGCCCCTTATATATAAATATATATTCATATATACAAACTCTTTTAGATAAATTGTTTCATAAATAACATAACATCTTATACTAGTAAAATTAAATATAAATTAACATAGAATATAACAATTATGTAGCAAATAAAGGTGATGCATATCAGATGGCAGAACAGTTAGTGGCAATTTGGGAATAGAGGAAATGTTCATTTTGAAGTAGAATTATTTACATAATGGTTGACAATGTTCATGACATAAGACAAAATAGGATTTTTATTTGATTTTTAGTGATTTTAGTAAACTATAGATTTTGACTTCCTCCATTCGGAGGATTCTTAATTGGAGTCACTTTCCTATTTAATAATTTTTAATTTCATTAGGGGTTATTTTTTGTAATTTTTAGTTAAGCTCATAATATATTTTATTTTCTATTGGGGATCTATTTCCTATTCGAAATAGGATTTTGACACTATATAAATATGCGTTCTTAGTTATTTTATTTCTTAGGCTTTATTATTGTTAATTATTGATATTTAGAACAAATATTACTTTTCTCTTCAATTTCAATCTAATTTTCTTTTAATTTTTTATTGTTATTTCTCCCATTTCATTTTATAAAATTTTCCCCTTTCTTTGGTTATTATTTGAGGAACTTTGTTCCTCATTGGTTTATCATCAAGAAAATAATGGTGGAGTTTCAATGAGCCAATGAGCAAGGTTTACTATGTGGGTCTCACCTTGTTTTAACAAAAAGAAAAAAAATGTTTTTTAAGACCTTGAAGAGGTATTTTTGTCATTTTAGAAAATTTATTAACGAAGTTATATTTCTTTAATAACTTTTTTGTTTGAACTCTATGTTGTTGCTATTTAGTGTGACTTTTTTCCAATGCCTAGTTTTTTTTTTTTATTATTATTATAATTAGAGACTTAGAACTTTCCAATTCCAAAAATCAGTACATTGCTACCGAAGTTCTAAGAGGGGTATTTCCTTTGGCTTTTTCTCAGTGCTTTCCTTGTTCTGTAATGCTCCTTTCCTTTATTTCCCTGCTTGGATGAGGGTGTCATTCACCTTTTGGTGCTCCCTTAGGTAGGTGTCACTTATCCATAGGTTCTGGTACCCTTTTCCAACATTTTTGAGTGGAATGTGCACTACCTCATACTCTCCAATAGATATCCTCCACAAGACCAATAACATCGCCCACGCTAACGCCGAGGTCACTTCACTCAGGAGAAGGGGACCTCGGGAACCAAGGTTGAAGAAATAGACAAGTCGCTTCCTGCCATGGAGGACATTGTCGTGGAAGGGGATATTGAGGATGTCGATGATGACAATGGAAAAACTTTAGGAGAAGTCATTGTTGAGCTCACACATGATGTGGATATGGGATTTTATGCTGAGACCACCCAGGTTGAGTATAAGGTTCCATCAAGCATATGGTTCCATTCGTCTAGGCCTCAACTCATATTTAACTCATGCTAAGGTTACAACTCCACCTCTTATGATGTGGAGACAACTCAAGATATCTCCACTATTTACGACATCCGTATAACCTCTATTTTTTTTTTTTTGGTTTCTTTCTGATCTCACTTTGATAGGTTGCCCACATGTTGATTGAGAATCTTTTTCGTATTAACTGCTTGGTGGAGGATCATATACATCTGGAGGGACTAAAAAGCTATTGAAGGAGGAAAAATCCCATTAGAGAGGAGAAGTCCTTGCTGAAGGGAGAGTAAAATGCGAAGAAGGATTTGGTAGTAGAGGCCAAAGGAGTACATTGTGTCACCAAGTAGAAAGAGATGGAGAAATTACAGTGCCACCTCAAACATATTTGGGATCTCAACATTCAATCCACAGAAAAGCTCTGAAAAGAGAGAGAAAGGTCTACCACCTTTTTGAGTTAGCAAAGATGAATGATAATTGGCCCCAACAAACATTTGACATTGGGGTCTTCATAATGAGGAGAGAATATCAAAGACAAGTATCCCAATGTCAACACTGATCGGCTGAAGCACTATTATTGCTTAAGCACTATTATTGCAACAAGCTTGCCGCCATGGATGCAAATAAGAGCTAGGGAAAAAGTGATCATATATAAAAGACATAAAACTTTATCATATCTCGAATTAAGTTCACAACCTATAAACAGAGTTAGACTTTCTGTTTAAATAAGGTTGTTATATTTTTGCCGCCATAGGGATAATGAGTATCAAATCATTAAAGTGGAGACCTTAGGATAAAAACAATTGTATATTATGAATACATTGAACAAAGGTCATGTGAAAGGCTCAGTTTAAATATCATGATTGAAACATAAACTATACAATAGAACAACTTGGGTGTACCTATATTAGTCTTGAGTGAATAATATACCTCTGGTTTGTAGGTTATAATCTTTGATTATAATAGAAATTGAGATCTTTAGAATAAATGTCAATACGTTGGCTTGTTGGGATTATAAGATCTTAAATCAGATATTATTATTCCATATATATGAAATTCATAACTCTGTAAGGTTTAAAAAATATGCCCTAAGGGTTTTACAAGGTATTGAATGATGAACCTTGACTATATGTTTAATGAAAGAAATTCATTAAACTAATTTATTTATTAGATGAAAATTTTGTCTCAAGGGCAAAGATGTAATTGAAGAGGTAAAAAGATTATTTTAACTCAGTTTCAATTATTGGTGCCTATGAGGATATTTTTGTAATTCTATTGCTCAATGGATGAACTTAAAGAAATAATTTAATTAGATTAAATTATTAAGTCTTTTGTTAAAAAGAATGTTTAATTCAAGAGTGTAACTCTGGGCCTATAGTGGAATAGGCAAGACTTAATAAACAAAGCCCACTACATTTATGAGATAAATTTATATTAGGTTGAATCAATTGGAGTTTATAATTAAATATGTCTATTAAGATCGCTAGGGTAGCTGACTAATAAAATTGAGCTTCTATGTGGATTGAGAGGACGAGTATAATTTAATTGGGCTTATTTAAAAGAGTCTGTGTTAAATTAGAAGCATAAAGTGGTGCACTTAGCAGTATGGGCTGTATTATGATTGGGCTTAAGTGTGGGTTGGACTCATACAAGGCTTGATCATAGGTTGAATAATTAGATTAGACTTCAATGTGGGTTAGACTGATACAAGGCTTGGTCATGGACTGAATATCAATATAAGCTTAGTGTATGGGTTTGACTCATACAAAAGGTAGCCCGAGGGCTCATTAGGGTTTGTTAAGCCTTATTGTAATTTGATTACAAAAGCCTTAACCCTAATAGAAACCCCTACCCCTAAGCTTAAGCAGAGATGAGGGTTCACAATTTAATTTGATCAAATTGTAAAAAAAAGATTGTAAACGAAATAGATATATGTAGGGGTTTGTTAGATAAAACAATATCATTCTTTAATTTTGATTAAAAAACATTATTGTATTCTATTCTAACCCTAGCTATCTAAGAAGCAACAAACCGTAATTCAATTTAAATGAGTTATAGAATAGACTAGAGTTTGTGTGTTATTCTCTCCCAAAACCAAAAAACATTCATGGCAAAGAGTTCTTTCAACTTGGGAACCACAGGACCTAGAGGTTAAAGAACCCTAAGTATCGCCCCTTGCTTGTGCTCTGCTAGCCGCCCCTTGCTTTGAGAAAGAAAAAGGTGTTGCCTCCTTTCTTTTTTTCAGACTATAGAAATGTTCTGTTGCCACAGAGGCCTACCTATCTTTGTTTATATCAAAGATCAATAAACATAGTCTGGGAGGACCAGAAGGTTTAGGAAACTCTAAAAAGTAAAAATGTAGTCACTTTTCCACCGATTATTAATTAAAAACTATAAGACCCTCTCCTGGAAAGGTATTTCACCTTGGATGGGGATGTTGTTCACCTTTTTGTGGTCCCCTAGGTAGGCGTTGCTTATCCATAGGTTCTAATACTTTTTTTCCCATGTTTTTAGGTCGAACGTGCACTACTTTATACTATCCAATAGATATCCACCACATGGGAAACCGTAACTATTTATGGTCAGAGGGGAAAATGATAGCTGCGTTGTCCTTTTGCTTGGCATTACTCTCTTGTGGTTGTATCCTTGTTGGTCTGCCATAGACTTCCATTCTCTCATTTTTTGATAAGGGAAGGGGTCCTTTGGTAATTGCCAAACAGGCGTCGAAATTCCCCACAACAAACTCGATTCTTTGTAGGAGCTTGAATCACAAGTCTTTGACGCCCTTAAATCTAAATATTATATATTCTTGTCTTATGTAGCCCGTTGACCTCCACTACAAGAATTTTGGTTATTTACAACGTTTAAAAAACGTTGTAAAAAACCTTTTACAGTATTTTTTCAAACGTTATGGGTGACGACGCTGTAAATGAGGTTCAAAAAATTACATCTTTTACGGCGTTTATTAAACGCTATAAATAACCAACTTTCACAGCGTTTTTTCAACGCTGTACATAATAAATTTTTACAGCGTTTATAGAGCGTTGTAAACAAAGGATGTCAACAATTATTTGCAGCACTTTAAAACCCCTGTGAATTATCATTTAGAATTTCATATTTACAGCGTTTTTTTAATGCTGTAAAACAATATTAACAACGTTTTAAAAATGTTGTAAAGTATTATTTACGGCATAAAAAAACGCTATAATAACGCTTTTTTTTTAATTCTAAAATTTAAATTTCACCAAACTGCTTTTGAAAGAAATAATTTCTAGGCTCTTGATTAATCATAAACCAAACATTGTTCATTCAAAATTTCATAATGAACAACATAGTTCAATGTTACATATAATAATAAAAAAAATTGTTCCATACAGCCAGTAATCAACCAAACTAGTGTTTTTGAACATAAGTCAACCAAATTAGTCTAACATAATATATTTCTTTGGCCAAGGTATGGTGCTTCCTGCTGCATCATTAAGCATATAAAATTCGAATGTAAGACAATACAAAGGCATATTCCTTAGTGCTACTGTGACCTAAAATTTCCAACAATCTGGTTCAAGGATCATATGATGTACCAGCGAATGAGGATATGTAGATACAATTTTTTCTTCTCCAACTATATCACTTGTTCCCATCCAATCCAACAATTTACACCGAGCATTCTCTATGTTATTGGACCTACATCCACCATCAGTTGTCTTGTTCACCTATTATAATTAAACAAGCAACCAATTAAATTAAAATCATAACAAGTAGGGAGGGAAGTGAAGAAGTTTGAGAACTTATAAAAAATAGTCTAAATTATGAGATCCTTAAAATTAAAAAAATGCAACTATGCCCATTTGATGTAAAATGCAACTTCGTAGAAGCAGGTGTGGTGCATGAATCTATGTAGTTTATAAAACAATATAATTGAGTACCAGTTTTAGAATTCATAGTGCAATATATTGTTGGGAAAAAATGTGAAATTGTAAGGCTGAGTGTTAATTTATACTTTAGGATTTAGAGATTCAAGGCCTATAATACTTGCCTATTTATTTAACATCCTCGACAATGTTAGGAGATTTTACTGATTTAAAAAAAAATATATTATCTCATTCCAGCATTCAATTAACTAGAAATCAACAAGTAGATCAAACCTATAAGTATACTGAACAAAAGAAAAGACAAATGGTTCAATGTAGCATAGTTGCAAGTAACTGACACATGATACTATAAAACTAAAATTAGAAAACCACCAAGGATAGGTACCAAATAAAATCATGTAGATATTGCATTTGAAAACTCTACCAATATTTCTTAGAAGATAAGTTCATAGAAACAATTCAAGTTTGACTTACTTGGGGACTGTCTTGTGGTGGAGTGTTAGCAGAATCTTGCATCATCTCTACTATGTCATCACGGTCAGCATTTGACTATCAAAGACCGCATATTAGCAAAATTTTTGATGATTCCTACCATGGATCATGCTAATTAGGCTTCAATTAAGTTGAAAAATACTTACAATCTCCAATTGCTCA
>JANKKB010028795.1:0-16943 GCA_026225775.1 Bursera palmeri | reverse complement strand
ACGATACTTGGACTCACCGAGGACTATAATTAAGACTACCTACACTTGGGTAACACTTTCTAAGATGTAGCAGTTATATATATATATATATATTTTTTCAAAATTGTTCTTAATACATTCTTTTTACTTTTAAGTATTTTGTGGACACATCATTCTCAGTATATAAAATCAAATTAATTACCACCCATCAATCTATTGATTTTCTCATGTATTATTATATATGAATTCAGTGTGTGATCTGGGTGAGTGAAATTATTTTGCAAATGAGAGAAGTTAACTGATAATAATTTTGCAAATGATATTAAAATAAAATACTAAAGTTTATCTGGTCGAGTAGAATATATAATTGAAATAAATGAGAATGATTTATTTTATATTTTGTAAATGATTAAATATACAATGAAGAATGTCTAAAGTTATCAATACTGCTAAATATCTTTCCAAAATCCAATAGCGATACAGCCAATTATATAAGCAAGCCCGACGATTATATGGGCACATACAATAATTGCTAAAATAATAACAAATTTATTTAATTCCAAATCCACTCATAAAAGATTGGAATTAAACGCCATAATTGTATAATATCAAGGATAGTTGTCAAATATAGATTTTGTCCACGCTACATTGATTTCTTTTCTTGATAGTCTTTGCACCACATCGTCAATTAAATTGATATCTCAACCGTCCAATTATTTAAGTCATATCTTATTCGTCGATACTTATTGGTTTTCTCTAATTATCATTTTTGACATACTAATTTATTGACATCCTCTAGCCAGAAAATTCTATGATTAAGAACTGAAAACCTATTAAGAAATGTGTTGTAAAAGTTTTATTAATCTATGAAGTTCATTATTGATAGATATCCCCACCAAGTCACTACAAAATATCGACTCTCAATTGAGTCTGGCCAGTAGTAACTCAAAGGGGATAATATTTATAAACATGAAATTTATTGTTTACTCATTTTTGACATACTAATTTATTGACAGGTGGGAGGTTAAATGATCACATACACTTATGCCGACAAGCCATAAGGAGAGAAACTTATATATGCTCATAAAATTTCAATTAGAAGCAAAGTTATTGTTTACTCAGCCGCACAAAACCTAATTCTCTACAGCGATTGTGACTAAAGGCCACATATTTCTAATCTTTTACTGCAATTAATTTCTTTAAAACCGCCCGGAAATGAGTGAAGTAAAAGGCTTTCTTGTTGTGGGGTACACGCTATGATCTCATCATTCTTAAAAGGAATTCTTCCTCCTTCAGAATGATTGGATAATCCTATGCTTCCAAGCTGCAACAGAGAGAAACTTATGCTAATAAAATTATCTTTCAAGTAGAAGCAAAGTTATTCCTTTGAAATGTTTAATTGTCTATATTCTTACAAGAGAATAAAAAATTGAGACGAGCTATGCATCGATCTGTCTAGACTTAGCTGTTCAGTTTACAAAAGAATATCAAGAACTGTAAAATACACAAAAGTGTTTATCCAAAAAATCTCAATCAATAACCTGCCTTTAATGGGCGAGACAGGGATGGAACTCGGAATTTTATATAGTAGACGCAACTATAATTAAGTAATACTAGAGCTAAAAATAAAAAAAATAAAAAATAAGTATTAAACTTTGATTAGGTTTATTGAACTTTTCGTATATTTTTTAAACTTTTCCTGATACATATTTATATTTTTAAGTCCTATATAGAGACATCATTATCGGTATTATTAAATTGTTATTTTTCTTTTACATATAAAAACAAATTAATTACACCCATCGATCTATTGATTTTTTCATAAAAAAAATATAAAAAGATATGACAAATTATCGAATAAATATATAACTTTGAAATTTCAGATTTAAGGATCGGTATTAATTTATTCTAAAAAAAAATATTATAAAATATCTAGGTAATGCTCTCAGAACACTTTGAAATTTGATTTGTTGGGCATCGATCATCATTTTCATCTAAGATACACATACTGTGATATATACGCAGAAGTATATTAGAAAGTACGATGAAAATTTCAGGTAAAGCAATGCAGCCTCTTAATCTTATGTTTGCAGCAAAAGTAACATCTTTAATCATATCATATTCATACTTTCAACTCTCTCCACATCAATAATTAAATTGGTCGTACGCATATACAAAATTTTATCAGCCATACATTGATGAAACACGAATACAATAATCCCTTAAATCGAAATTTCATTCTAAAGAATTAAAAATTATATACAAGAACTTCATGACAAAATACATAGAAAATATGTATCACTACCCTGAATTAAAGGGATAAACAGCTGAATTTTCATTTATATCACGCAGGCTATTTACTGATGTCCGTCCCAAATATTCAGAGTCAATTGGTAATTAATTAATAAAACCATATATTGCTGGCCCTTGTTTGACTCTTAAAATAGCATCGATGACTTTAAGAGAACATGCCAAAATGATACTAAGGAATGTAACTAGCCATGAACTTGGACTTTCCAACTGCTCCAGGAACTGGAAATAAGACAAGTTACCTTAATCTTGCCGTCATGGTTCCTTGGCTATCTATATAAATTTCTATCACTCCATGCCATGCCTAGCCAGGAAATTAACAACATGATGAAGCTAACATTGTTTGCCAAGTTAATCCTCTCTTTCTGCCTATTGGCATCATCACTTAACTACAGTGAAGCCAATCAGGCTGAGAACCTTCGAAGGTTGATCAAGTCGAAAAGAACAAAAAATGCACTTGCAGCCCGTTCCCAGGAGGAAAGGAATGTCCAAGAAGTGTACAGTACTGCTTCCGTGTATGTTGGGCCTCATGATGGTTTAATGGAAAATGACAAGATTACTGCATTGCCCGGTCAACCTAATGGCATAAACTTTAATCAGTACTCAGGCTATGTGACTGTTGATCCTCGAGCTGGACGAGCTCTCTTTTACTATTTTGTTGAGTCACCCCAGAATTCGTCAACCAATCCTTTGGTTTTGTGGCTCAATGGAGGTAACTATTACATAGTAAAACACAAGATGCTTTGGTAGAATTCTTCTCGTTGAATTAGCTCAAACATAAATATATGTTTGCAGGGCCAGGATGTTCCTCATTTGGGTATGGAGCTATGACTGAATTAGGACCCTTCAGAGCAAATAGTGATGGCAAAACACTATTCCAAAACAACTATGCTTGGAACAACGGTGAGCAAGTTATTCTGCCACTCACACAACTTAAACTTCTTACTCAACTATTTTCTCCTAGGCAACACTGTAAAAACTATGTAATACTAACAATGGTTTCAAACAATGGCAGTGGCAAATGTAATCTTCTTGGAATCACCAGCTGGGGTCGGCTTTTCATATTCAAATACATCTTCTGACTACGATCGCGCTGGTGATAACACTACTGCAGCCGATTCCTATACCTTTCTTGTCAACTGGCTTGAGAGGTTCCCGCAGTATAAAACACGGGATTTCTTCATAGCTGGCGAGAGCTATGCTGGTCACTATGTGCCTCAGCTTGCAAACACAATTCTGTACCACAGCCAAAACTCAAATCAAACTGTTATCAACCTCATAGGAATTGCGGTATGTTTAATTTGATCAATATCTCATCTTTCCTGCAATTTAATGTATGTTGTTTTCACTAACTTGTTGAATGGCAATAATAATATGTTCTTTAGGTAGGTAATGGAGTGCTTAACGATCTTACAGACACGTACGGGGATATAGATTATGTATGGACTCACGCTTTGATATCAGATGAAACCTACAAAGGCATTTACAAGTACTGTGACTTTGTGAGTGGAAACTCTTCGGATCTATGTGAGGAGTTTTTGGACACGGCAGGGAAGGAGACAGGAAGCATTGATCCTTACAACATTTATGCCCCACTTTGCCACAAAGACGAACATTCATTCGATGCTCAAGAGAACGGATCAAATGGTTCAGTAAGTTTCTTTTAGATAATGCAAGAGTCTAGATTACCGTAGGAAACAAAGTTTTGAAATAGTAGAACGCTATTGTTTTTTATTGTTTAATTTAATTCAGCATCACATTACGAATATATTCTTATTTTTTTTAAAGGTATATATCACGAATTCAAAACTTCAGTAACATTTTATTTACAAATAATAGTTGGCATTGCTTGACAAATAATTTATAATTGTATAGCTATCTAGTACCATATTAGCAACGTTTGACAGATATTTTGTTGGGTAAACTATTAGTATTGCTTGACAAATGCCTAAATGTAAAAATGTCTTTAAAAAGACGGATATATTTGTCTTTTTCTTTTTTTTAAAACATTGAACTAAGCTAAATAATAATAATAAAAATAATAAAAATAGTTTTGATGTTTCTCAAAAAATCTCTTTCAACTTGGTTATTGTAACAATTGACCCGATAATAGAAGACAAATAACTCTCTTAAAAAATATCTAAAAGTTTTATAGAAGAAATTTTTGGTAGAAAATATACTTAGTGCTCAAAAGATTTAACATAGTATCTTATACACTTTAAAATATAAAAAATTTCAGAATTAATGACTTCTATTATTTGCTAAAGACAGCATATAAAATTTATGAAAAATTATGGCAATTAATTAGAATTAGGAAAGGGCTTTGCTGCAGAATCCTAGTTATATCTTATTTACCCTTTTAGGCAAGTAAAAGGAATACTAGTTAGATCCTATTTACAAATAGGAAAATACTTTAATTAAATATTTAATTAAAGAAATATTGGTTCAACTAGAAAAAGGGAGTATAAAAGATTATAATTCCTATATAATATAGAAAACCCACATTGCTTAGGAAAGCAATAGAAGGGAGCATAAGAATACTATATAAAGAGAGCCTAGTTCTCTAGTTGAGTGCAATCATATTTTCTGAGATAAGATTAATCCTTTGGGGATTATTCTAGTGAATTAGAATTGAGAGATTAATTTATTCTTAACAGGTCTTTTTAATCTTCTCAAGAGAATTTTTCTTATAAAGATTATTTGTCATTGTCTCGTGGACGTAGGCATATTACTGAACCATGTAAAATTTATGTCTTGCTATTATTATTGTGATTAATAATTTTGGCCTGCAATTACCAATTTCGATCGAGATAGTTGTTTGGGTTGTTCGTAGGCTATACTTAGTATTTCCTAAATTGGATTAATCTAAGTTTACTGTGTCTGTATCAATCTGAAATTTTTTCAATAAGTGGTGTCAAAGCCTGTTTTCGATCTGATACTATTCATGATGGTCACTGTTCGCGATAGTCACTGTTTAATGGTACTGTTTTGGTATTTGACGAGATGGGTGAAAAGAAGAGCGATCACTACGTAAAGGTCCATGGTTTTTATGTTCTTTGATTCAATGGAAGAAATAATTTTAGTAGATGGCAGACTACGGTAATGGATATCCTAATTAATGCTGATTTGGTAGATGCGGTAGATAGGAATCAACATTGATTTCACGTGATTATGATGTAGCAAAGTTCATGAAGATGGATAGGAAAGCTTGTAGTACTATTCGTCTTTGTCTTGATGTTGTAGTTGCGCATAATTACCGTGATGAAACGACTGCAAAGTTTATTTAGGACAAGTTAGAGAAAACTTATCTCAGGAAGGATAAGATGAGTTTACTTTACCTTCAGAAAAAGCTATTCTCGTTTAGAATTGAACCAAGTAAACTCATGACTGATTATGCTACTGAATTTGAATGCTTGTTTCATAATGCGAAGATTTTGGGGTTTCTTATGATGATAATATCATGTCTCTGTTATTTTTTACTTCATTATTATCTGAGTGAGAGGTATTAGTTGATACATTGGTAACGAACAAGACAGAGAAGTTAGTCTATGATGATATTGTTGCTACCGTTCTTACAAATGCTGCCCATAAGAAAGATATGACTGATGATGCACAAGCACATGGACTTATGGTCAGAGGTCGGAATCAAGGTAATACAAGTAATGAAAACAAGTAAAGTAGCAAGAAAAAGAATAGAGGCCGCTCACAATCTCCTGTGATAGATATGTCTAAAGTTGAGTGTTATGGTTGTCACAAGAAGGATTACTACAGACATGATTATCCGAATACAAAGGATAAGGGTGTCAAGTAAGAGAGAATTGACGAGGTACATCTGATTGAGTTTACTTCAGATAGCATTAATGGTGATGTTGATGCTATTATTACAAGGGACTTAGCAGAGGTATTGATGGCTGATGTTGATGATTATCTGTATGAGGGATGAGTGCTTGATACCACAGCACTTACCACTGATGTCCAATTAAGGAATGGTTTATCACATATCGTGAGGTAAAAGGTGGATCAGTTTTTATGGAGGATTCAAGAGCATGCAAGATAATGGGTGTTCGTACTGCTTGATTCTGATTAGTAGATGAGTCAATGACAGTTTTAAGAGGTTCATCATGTACTGGCTCTTTCTAAAGGGCTAATTTCTCTTGGGGTACTTGAGACTCAAGGTTTTAGGTTGGTAGGTGAATATGGCCATTGTTGTATGTACAATGGGGATAAATTGATGCTCATAAGTGTTAGACATGCTAACTTATATTTTCTTAGAAGAGATACGGTTGAAGATAAAGCTATAGTCTCAGAGGTTTTAGATAAGAAGAGCACAACCCAAACTCAGTTATGACACATATGCTTAGGGCATGTAGGTGAGCAAAGGTTGAAGATTTTGAGTAAGTAAGGCTTGCTTGGTGACGAGCAGTTAGAGTAGTTGGATTTTTGTGAGCATTACTTCCTAGGGAAGTAAACTTGGGTGAGATTTGATATAGCTAAGCATACGACTACATGTATAGTTGACTACATCCATAGGATGTGTGGGGGCCTTCTAAAGTGTTTTCAAAGGAGGTTCCATTTGGTTTGTTAGTTTTATTGATAACTTCAGCTAGAGGGCATGGATTTACACCATGAAGAAAAAAAAAAAATGAAGTCACCAACATCTTTAAACAGTGGAGTGATGGTAGAGAAGTAGACTGGTAGGGTTATCAAGGTGGTGAGATCCGACAAAGGTGGAGAATACACCGAAGACCCCTTACAGATATATTATCAAGAGTATGATATTCGTCAGTATTTCACAGTTAAAGGGACACCACAATAAAATGGTGTAGTAGAACGAATGAACCGCACACTACTTGAAAGACCACGGTACATGTTGTCTAATACTGGATTAGGCAAGATATGGTGGGTTAAAGCCGTATCAATGGCATGTTACCTCATAAACTAATATCTATCATCAGCTATCGATTTCAAGACACCCATAAAGGTATGGTTTGGTATTCCCATAGATTATTCATATTTAAAACTTTTTAGATGTCCTGCTTATTTTCATGTTAAGGAAGATAAAATAAGGTTTAGAGCTAGGAAGGGTATTTTTCTAGGCTATCCAGAAACAGTCAAAGGGTATAGGATTTGGTACCCTGAGATGGGGAAATGTGTAATTTCTAAGGATGTTAAAATCCATAAGGAAGCATTGTTACAACCTAAGTTTGACAAATGTAAGGATGGGTCTCCTGTATGGAAATGGGATAGTCTTGATGGTGAGGGTGATTTTTTGTAATTAGGTGATGATAATAGTTCACAGAGGGGTTTTTCGAGTTCTAGTCATGGTGATGAGAATTCTAGTCATAGTGATGAGAGTTCTAGTCATAGGAATGATAGAATTGGGCACATAACAAAGATTGAGCCTGAAACTATTACAGAGGACGTTCTTAAGGAGGAATTTAATGAACAGTAAAGGTAGAAGCAACAGGTTCCTTTGTCATCGTTGGCAACACAAAGAGAACGTTTGATTATTAAAGCATCTATTAGATATGGATTTGAAGATATAACAGCATATGTGTTTTCTGTTTATCAAGAATATGACGATGCACCTATTACATATAAGCAAGTTTGTAAAATCGTGTATATAGATGAGTGAAAGGTGGCTATAGATGAGGAGATGGAGTCTCTTCATAAGAATCATACATGGGAGCTAGTGACACTTCAAAAGGGAAATAAGGTCATAGGTTGTAAATGGGTATACACTTTAAAAGACAGCATTTCGGATTCCAAAAGGAAATCTACTAGTGTAAGATTCAAGGTAAGATTGGTCACTAAAGGATTTACACAAACTGAAGGTGTGGATTACAATAAAGTTTTCTCTCCGGTGGTTAAGCACACTTCTATTCGTATCATTTTAACTATGGTGGCACAGTTTGACGTGAAGCTCGAGCAACTAGATGTGAAAACTTAGAAGTCATTGTATGGGTTGAAGCAACCTTCTTGGTAGTGGTACTTAAAGTTTGATACTCTTTTGTTAGAGTTGAAATTTACACGTAGTGAGTATGATCATTGTGTGTATTTTAAAAGGTAAGATGGTAGTTCTTTTATCTACTTATTACTTTATATTGATGATATATTGATTGCTGCTAAGAACATACATGAGATAGAACTACTAAAAATCAAGTTAAGCAAGAAGTTTAAGATGAAAGACTTGGGTTTAGCAAAAAAGATACTGGGATGAAGATGGTAAGGGATAAAAAACTTGAAAGATTGTTTTTATCACACGGGCAATATCTTGAGAAGATAGTTATTAGATTTAACATGGATAGAGCTAAACCAGTTAGTACTCCATTGGCTTCTCACTTCAAGCTTTTGGGATTAGATTCACTTGCTACTGTAGCAGAGAAGGAATACATGTCACAAGTTCCTTATGCTAGTGTAGCTGACAGCTTGATGTATGCCATGGTTTACACACGTCCCAACATTGCGCATGCAGTGAGTTTGGTTAGTCGATGTATGACTAATCCAGGTAAGACACATTAGCAGGTGGTCAAGTGGATATTGAAGTATCGTCGAGGTACATTGATGTTGGTTTGATTTATGAGAGGTCATCACAATTTACTGCAAAAGGGTATCTTGACTTAGACTATGCTGGTGATTTGAACAAGCGTCGATCTACAACGGGTTATTATTTTACATTGGCAGGGGGCCCTATATCTTGGAGGTCTATGTTATAATTAGTAGTTGTCTTATCAATGACGGAGACAAATTATATGGCAGTGACAGAGGCAATGAAAAAGGCCTTATGGCTTCGAGGTTTGGTTCGTGACTTGGGTGTGACTTAGAACGTTATTACAGTTCTTTGTGATAGTCAAATTGCCATTCATTTGGCTAAGAATCAAATTCATTATGCAAGGACCAAGCATATTGATGTCAGGTTTCATTTTATCAAAGATATCATCAAGGATAGTATGGTAATCCTAGAGAAAGTGAATACTAAGGAGAACACAGCTAATATGATGACGAAGGTGGTACCGTTGGTCAAGTAGGAGCATTGTCTCAACCTGATTAAACTCTCTCATTGTTGATATCACATCAGGGTGGAGGACGACAATGACAAACAAATGCATCTTGGTAGTTCCATTTCGAGGTGGAGAAATTGATTGCCAGGGTGGAGATTGTGAAAAATTATGGCAATCAATTAAAGTTATGAAAGGACTTTGATGCACAATCCTAGTTATATCATATTTACCCTTTTAGGCAAGTAAAAGGAATCTTAGTTAGATCCTATTTACAAATAGGTAAAGACTTCAATTAAATATTTAATTAAAGAAATATTGGTTCAACTAGGAAAAGGGAATATAAAATGATTATGATTCCTATATAGTATAGGAAACCCATATTTCTTAGGAAAACAATAGAAGGGAGCATATGAACACTATATAAAGAGAGCTTAGTTCTCTAGTTGAATGCAATCATATTTTCTAATAGTTAAGAGGTTTCTCCATAGCAACCCAGTTGAGAGAAATATAGAAGTGAGATTAAGTCAATCCTTTGGAAATTATTCTAGTAAATTAGAATTGAGAGATCCGTTTGTTCTCAAGAGGTCTTTGTAATCTTCTCAAGAGGTTTTTCTTTTAAAGATTATATGTTATTGTCCCGTGGACATAGGCATATTGTCGAACCACATAAAATTTGTATCTTACTATTATTGTCGTGATTGATTATTTTGGTCTACAATTACCAATTTTGATCGGGATAGTTGTTTAGGTTGTTCGTAGGCTGTACTTAGTATTTCTTAGATTGGATTAATCAAAATTTACTTTGTGGGCATCAACCCAGGATTTTTTCAACAAAATTTCGCTACGAATTATGGAATTAATAACTTAGCTTCAGCTTCTCTTATAATTTAAATCTGGATCTGAGCAGGTGAAGGAGTTTGATCCTTGCTCAGGACTCTACGTCGACAGCTATTTGAATATTCCAGAGGTTCAAACTGCTCTTCATGCGAATCACACTGCTTGGTATGGATGCAGGTAATCGAGATCGATCGTGCACTTCAAGTAGTAATTAATTAGCCAAGACGTAAATTACGGTAGAGTTTATCTCTTTAATATTTTTTACTTAAACATACATTATCTGATCTTGATGATGGTGCATACAGTGGTTTTGACTGGAATGATAGTCCTCCTACGGTCCTACCCATCATCAAAAATATCATTGCTAGTGGTGTAAGAGTGTGGATTTACAGGCAAGTAAAATCTAAACTTATCGAGCATTTATATATAGTGAGTGATATTTGAAAGAGAAGATATTTGAAATGACCATGTGTTTCTCTTTTCTTTGTAAACCCCTTCGTTATCAAAGGAGTACTTAATTATTACAATTAGCAAAATCCTAAGTTATAATTAATACGTAAATAAAATGTACAACTCATGATATGTGATGTTTGGAATATCTATAACAGTTTAGATTGATTAATAATATTCATAACATTTTTGCTGATACGACCATTCCCCTCTTTGTCTCTTCAATCAAAGCACATATATGGATTAAAAAAACTTCATTAACAAGAGCGATTCAATCCACAAAAAAGAAATATTAAAAGCACAACCTTCAAACCATCCAACAAGAAATATTTTTATTGTTGTCAATTGGGTTTAGTTGTATTACATAAACTAAGCTGACTGAAATTTTCAATCCAAGCATGTGCAATAAATTTTAGCAAAGCAAAGGGTTTAAATTAACTAATAATTAATTCTGGTTTGTTGTTAACAATTTCTCGTGTTAATTGTCTTTGCAGTGGCGATATAGATTCAGTTGTGCCGGTTACATCAACTAGGTACTCAATAGCAAGCCTCAAACTTCCCATCAAAACTGCTTGGTATCCATGGTACACCAATGAAGAGGTATACAAAAATATAAAAATAAATGAATAACAGATAAAAAAAGTATCTATATGTTTTGCATTTCAACTATACTTTGTTTTTCCCTTTACATCGACAATATATCGCTTAAGATATACTTTATTCCCCTAAGTATAATAGTAATTGAGAAAATATTATAAATTTAACATTATTGTTAGACAAATTTTTATTTCCTATCATTTTAAATTTTTAAGTCAATTATTAAATATTTAAGATGATATAACATGTCTAACTCAATCAATATCTCTATTTCATCATGTTTAGTTTATTCTTTTTGTTTTCGAGCATAATCCTCATTTATATGAGAAGACATCATAGACGCTCAACATTATTAATTTAAACTTTTAGATATTTTAATGGATTTTTATAGACACATCATTGATGAATATTTTCACTATGTAGTAATTAGAAAATGATGAAATTCTTATGATAACAGGTGGGAGGTTATGTCGTGGCATACGAAGGATTAACATTTGTTACAATCAGAGGAGCAGGACATACTGTTCCAAGCTTCCAGCCAGAGCGAGCACTCACTATGATCTCATCATTTCTTAAAGGAGTTCTTCCTCCTTCAGAATGATCAGATAAACTTTATGCTACTAAGCCACAAATAGAGAAACTTATGCTAATAAAACTTTCTATTAAAAGCAAAGTTATTGTTATGAGAAGTCCTATCTTTCATATTATTAATTAATTTTCTATCTTCTTAGAAGAAAATAAGAAAATTAAGAAAAATGTGCGTAGTAGAGACATTAATTTATAACCTTTCTTTCAATTGGTTGTTACTTTCATGACCTATGTGAATGCCAAGTATAGGGATAATTAGTAAGGCAATGTCCTGCACAAAATTTCCAAAGCATAACCTTCAATCACAGTGTTATGAAATAGACTCACGGAACATAAATTTAAAATAGAAACAACACAATAAATAATAAACAATGGGCAAAAGATTTACGTGGTAAAACCCTCTTTTGATTGAGGGACACCTCCACAGGACAAAAAAAAAAAAAAAGGATTTTATTAGACCTTAAAGAGAGAATAACAAATGGATACGAAAAAAATACATAAAATGAGAGGAAAAACTCTCTATTTATAGGGGAGCTTCTCCACATTTTTCAAAATAGTGAGGTCCACACGTTTTTTCAATTTTCAACAATTTTTGGCCACCTTTTGTCATTTTCTTTCTTTTGTCAACAATCCACCGAATTTTCTTTTGTCCTTTTTTATTTAACATTTAATCCACCGAATTCTCTTTTGTCCTTTTCTGTAACCTTTCTTCCTTTTTTGTCTTCCACCAAAAAGGTGTCTCACCTTTTCCTAACATTTCTCCCACTTGGAGACTTGATATCTATATCATATCTCCACACTCTTTCAATCATGTTGCTTACGTTTCCGTCAARCCATAAGAGGATCTACTCCAAATATACTTCTCAGAGTTGATTGGCTTAGTCAAGGCATCTGCTAGGTTATCTTTCGTGTGGATCTTCTGCATGTCCAGTTTCTTCCTTCACTACTTCTCGAACAAAATGATATTGAACTCCTATGTGCTTTGTCCTAGAATGAAAGGCTGGATTCCTTGTAAGGTGCAAGGCACTCTGACTATCGCAAAATAGAGTAATCTTCTCTTGTTTATGCCCGAGCTCCTCCAATAACCTTTGGATCCAAATAGCTTCCTTACAGGCCTGTGTAGCTATCATATATTCTGCCTCTGTTGTGGATAATGCCACAACAGATTGTAATTTTGAAATCCAACTCACAGCTCCTCTTGTAAGTGTGAACACATAGCCAGTAGTAGATTTTTTTTAATCAAGGTCACCACAAAATCTGAATCAACATATCTCTTGACAGTGAATTTTGATCCTCCATAACATAATACAACATTTGATGTTGCTTTGATGTAAAATCCTTTTAACCACGCTCCAATGCTCTTTTCTTGGATTTGCCATGAACCGACTCACTGCTCCCACTGCTTGTGCAATATTTGGTCTTATACAAATCATAGCAAACATTAGGCTTCCCACTACTGATGCATATAGCACTCGAGACATCTTCATCCTCTCCGCTTCATTGTTAGGACTCATTCCTGAGGATAATTTATGATTTACAGGAAGTGGGATAGAAATTAGCTTACAATCTTGCATATTGAAGCGCTGTAAGATTTTCTTCAAATAGTTCTTCTGGGAAAGCCAAATCCTCCTGTTTCTTCTATCTTGCTGAATTTACATCCCTAGAATCTTGTTTACTAGCCCTAAATCCTTCATATCAAACTCCCTAGCTAACTGTGCCTTTAATTCTTGGACTCGATCTTTGTTAGGACTTGACACCAACATGTCATCCAAATACAACAGCAAGATAATAAAATCATTATCTTCCTCAAAGCTCTTGTAATACAAATAATAGTTTGAACCAAGTCTGTTGTACCTAAGGCTAATAATGAAGGAATTAAATCTCTTGTACCAGCATCTGGGCACCTGCTTTAAGCCGTATAGAGATTTCTTTAGCTTGCAAACCAAGTTCTCTTTGCCTTTTTCTTCAAACCCTTCTGGTTGGAGCATATAAATTTCTTCTTCAAGTTCTCCATGAAGAAATGCAGTTTTCACATCTAACTGATATAGATGTAAGTCAAATGTAGCACACACAGCCAAAACTATCCAGATTATAGTAAGTCTAACAACTGAAGAAAATATCTCATTGAAATCAATACCTTCTTTCTGAGCAAAACCTTTGACCACCAGTCTAGCATGATATCGCTCGACCTTGTCATTGCCATCTCGTTTGATCTTGTAGACCCACTTGTTTCCAATGGCTTTATTTCTTGATAGTAGAGGCACAATATCCTACATATTGTTCTTGTGCAAAGCTTCAACTTCCTCTTGCATTGATGTCATCCACAATGATCATCTGAACTATTTATCGCTTCTTCAAAAGTTGAAGGCCTCCATCTTCTGTTAGGAAACAATATCTGATATCACTCGCCATCACATACTCTAAATGCCATGAAGGTACATTTCTTTGTTGATTTGATCGACGAGTTTTAGGTGTTGCTAATGCGGTTGGTTCTGGTTCATCATTCTTTGAAACTGCTTCGGAAGAATCTGACTCTTCTACTTTTTCTTCATCTATAATCATAGTCTCAATGCTCTTCTTTGTTGTGCTATCATCTTCATCACTTTGTAGTTTATCTTCTATAAAGATAACATCCCTGTTGATGATGACCTTATGGGTAGTAGGATCTCATAGGTGATACCCCTTAACTCCATCAGTATACCCCAAGAATATACATCTCCTAGATTTTGGATCTAGTTTTGTTCTTTCTTGGCATCATACATCACATATGTAGGACATCTAAATATATGCAGAAGGGAATAATTAGTTGTCTTATCAGTCCACATTTTCATAGGTGTCTTCAACTCAATTGCTGTTGAGGGAGCCATATTTATCACATAACAGGAGGTGTTCACTGTTTCTGTCTTAAATGTGTTAGGTAGACTTGCAGTCTTCAACATAGCTCTCATTCTTTCTGCTAATGTTTAGTTCATTCGCTCTGCTACACCATTTTGTTGTGGTGTGTAAGCAACTGTCTTCTGTCATTTAATGCCTTCTTGAGTGCAGAAAGCATCAAACTCCTTGCTACAGAATTCCCCTCCATTGTCTGTCCTTAGGCACTTGATCCTCTTCCTAGTTTCAAGCTCAACTCGTGCTTTAAAGGCTTTGAACATTGCAAAAACATCTGACTTCTTCTTGATAGGATATACCCATCTTCTCCTGGAGTGATCATCAACAAATAATACATAATATTTGGCTCCTCCTAGGGATGTAACTGGTGACTCCCAAACATCAGAATGAATCAAGTCTAGAATATTTTTGCTCTTAGCATTAGATCTGCTAAACTTTAATCTATGTTGGTTGCTAATAACACAATGCTCACAGAATGGTAAACTTACGGTTTTAACCCCAGAAAGTAATTTTCGATCAGAGAGAATTTTCAAACCTCTTTCAGACATGTGTCCAAGTTTACGATGCCACATCATCGTCAACTCTTCTCCAAAACTTGCAATAGATGTGTCTGTCTCCTCAACTGTTTCTTCACAAAGCATGTACAAATTAGCAGTAATCTTCTCTACCTTCATATTCACAAGCATGCCTCTAACAACCTTCATAATCCCATTTTTCATATGGAATTTATATCCAAGATCATTGAGTTGTCCCATTAATAAAATATTCTTCTTCAAGCCTTTTTACATGTCGTACCTCTTGGATTGTGCGAACTGTTCCATCGTACATCTTTATCTTGATTGTATCGATGCCAACGATCTCTAGGGCATGATCATTAGCCATGCACACTGATCCTCTTGAGATGGTTTTATATTCATCAAACCACTCTCTCCTAGAAGTCATATGCCATGTTGCTGTTGAATCTATCAGCCAGATATCAGCAAACTTCTTTCTGCCTTCCGTAATAGTTGTCGCCTCGCTATAAAGTATTTTGCCATCATCTGAAGTATTTGCTACACAACTTTAAATGTTTGATGATTCAAGTTCTTCCCCTTTCGTCTTACTTTCTTCACTCTTCTTCAATTGCCAACACTTTTTCTTTATGTGCCCCTGCTTACTACAATGTAGCAGATAACCTTCCTACTCTTTGACTTGCCCTTGTTCTTGTTGTAGCTCCTACTGGAACCACGTTCCCTCGATCTACCTCTAGAAACGGATAAGGCCTCAGCTTGTTGAGAAGTTGATATTCTATCTTCCTTGTGTTTGCGTCTACTTTCTTCTTTAAGAGCAGTAGCTGCAACATCATTAAATACTAGAGTTGACTTTGAAGCACTGTTAGCCAAATTGATAATGAGGTGATCATACGAATTAGGTAGACTTTGAAGTAAGAGTTCAGCACGCTCTTTCTCTTCTATATTATGCTCCATAGTCGAGAGCTGAGAGAATAGAGTCTTCAAGGTGTTGATGTGCTAAGTCATCGAAGTTGATTCTGACATATGAAGAGTATAAAGTCTTCTATTCAAGAAAATCTTGTTGTGTAGTGACTTGGCTTCGTACAAATTTGTCAATGTATCCCAAATTTCCTTTACAGTTTGTATTTTTGAGACACTTGAAAATACCTCATCTGCTAATGCTAGATGCAAATTTTCCATTGCATCACCATCTATCTTTTCCCATCTCTTATCATCAGAGATTTCTTCTGGTCTCTCTCCAATTGCTTCCAAGCAATTTTCCTTTCTCAAAATTGCCTTTATCTTCATCTTCCACAATGCAAAGTTGCTCCTATTAAACTTTCCTATTTCAAATTTTGCCGTCATCTGTTTCACCCGATAGTGAACAGTAACACCCCAGCACAGTAATGTGCAACTCGAAACGGTACCTCTGAACAATACTTTATAATAGTACTTGGAACAGTGCCCCGAAATAGTATCATGAACAGTACTCTGGAATAGTATCTATGAACAGTATCCCAGAACAGTACAGTGAATAGTCTGTGAACAGTATCACTTGAGCAGTGTCTTTGAACAGTACCACCGAAACAATGTTTGTGAACAACACCACCGGAACGGTATACTTGGAATAGTAAACCTGGAGCTATACACCCCAAACAGTAAACCCGAAGCTCTGATACCACTGTTATGAAATAGACTCTTGAAGCATAAATTTGAAATGGAAACAACACAATAAATAATAAACAATGGGCAAAAGATTAACGTGGCAAAACCCTTTTTGATTGAGGGAAACCTCCAGGAG
>JANKKB010028794.1:0-16943 GCA_026225775.1 Bursera palmeri | reverse complement strand
TTTTTTTTTTTTTTTTTTTTTTTTTTTTTTTTTAACTTCTGACTTCGTCTGACACACCATAGATATTTTTCAAGGAAGCCCCACTCTGCTCAACGACGTCGTTTCAGGGGAACGTCTGCTTGTAACGAGAAAGTTTGAACGTTTGGTAGTAAAATCTTTAGCATCAGAAGTTACCTGTCGCTGTAGCTTATGGACGACTCAATACGACGATCTAAAGCTTTTTTTAATAAAAAAAAAAAAGAACAGTTTTAAGGGTTTTATTTAAATAAAAATAATATTTTAAATATTTTATTTAAGTTAAATATTAACTATTAAATTTACCTTTTAATGTTTAAAATTTAAGCTTAATACTGTTTGATAAATTATTTAATAAATATTAATCGTTTAAGAAATGTTCAATACAATCAAACTGTCCGATGAACTTAATAACTCAAACACTTGATATATAATAAAAAAATATCGAGACTTTAATATTTTGTGTTTTTCCAAATTTAATTAAAATATAAATGTATCAATATGAGATTCATGTTCGAATTATACTTATTCTTCATTGTAGTAATTTTAGCTCAGAATTGGTACAATTAATTGCAAGTTCACTACTTTCACTTTAAATGTCATGTGCTAGAGAGATGGGAATTGCGGAACCGGTTGGTAACAATCACTTCAATGGTTATGTGGCCATCCACTGACTTTCAAGTAACTTTTGATACCACCTCGAAAAGGAGTTGCGTTTCGATCACATTTAACCCCAAAAGGGAGAGACACTCGTAGTGCAATTCACTATCGCCAATCAACTGGCCGAAAAAGTGCACAGCAGGAAGACCAAATCAATCCAATCGATACAGAAGCTGCTCACATTTTTATACTTTTGATATATACGAGTCTAACACGTAAATGAACCAATAAAACACGTAGCAGACAATATGTAACAATGTAAGGAGAAGGAGCTGCGCATATATGTTTATTAGGTGCTGGAGTCCATGGCCATAATGGTAGTGAGGTTCATTGGATTCATGTATGTGGTGGAGCCAGTCAACATCACCTGCACAATGATCCTAATTGCACGTTCACTTGGGTGAAAAGCGTCCCAAAATACGTTGGCACTCCGGTTTGTGCACAGATTTGAAAATACATTGCAGGTTCCAAGCCCATTGTAAGGTCCTTGTCCACAGCAGGCTACCCTTGATATCTCAAAACCTGCTCCAACCATTAAAAAGAAGGAAAGCATGAAGCTAGGGTAAGTAATTGAAAGTAATTATAGTGATGCTAAGGTACTTTTAGATAGTAAAATTACATTGATTATTGAAAAAATCTGTCCTATAGAAGGTGGATGCATGTCCATTCGTCTTATTGTGGGATACTATATTAATACTACATGTGTTATGCTTACTCTTTGATTGGGTCCCAATTTCATTCTTATTTGATTTGTAATGTTTCATTAGGAATAGATTAAAACGACTTTATGGGATGGAGTACTGCAACAAACCAAAACTTTTCGGGTTCTTGACGAAGTCCTTTTTAATTTCAAATGCATTAGAAGCAACGAAAACATGAGAGCCCAGGTCTCTGTTGAGTTCTTGAATCATTTGGAACAGCAGAGGATTGTAAATTTCAGCAGCTTTTTGGGGCTCCGGGGCACATTCACCGTCTGTGATACCTGCCAAAGCTAGTTCAACAGGAACACAACCCAATGGTCCAGTTCCTGTCACGATGACCCTGCGTGCTCCTAACTCATACAGCCTCTGCAATATTATCAAAATTATAGTTAAAAAATGACAAATAACAAACCCTATACGAGTATCACTGACAAGCCTCATATCAAGTGCATTATATTGTAATGACTTTCAGATGAAAATATACCATTAGAACCTTCCTGTACTCGGTGATGAGATAGTTGCAATACTGTGGAAGAGTGAATTGGCGTCTTCTAGGAGCGAAAGGTGTCAAAAAATAGTTATTAACGAAGTCATTGCCACCAAGTGTCATGAGGACCAGTGCTTGGTTCACCAGCCGCTGTGCCTGCCCTTGTCCAATCATCCCACTTAGCTTCTCTTGGTACCGTTGAAATAAATCGAACTGCTGCTCGATTCTTAGTATGTTGAGCTGCAAAAATTGCAAATTTTGCGTTCAGTAATTAGCATCACATCGCATCAAAGCTTTATGCTCAAGACAAGATGGGAACTTGCAATGGATTAGGCTGTTGATGGTGATGTTTCGATTACCTTGAGATAATAGCACCAAAATCGCAATAAATATCAAATTCAAGCATAATATCTAGATGAACAGATGGAAACACTTTTCATGAAAGAGGCAGGTTCTGTTATATCCCTCTCATTTCACTTGCTAAAGCACATGCTCACTTTTGGCTTCTCCTTTCAAGAAAATTCAAAATTGTACCGACAAACTATAAATAAATGTTAGTGCAAGTTGATTTCGGTGGACTTACAAACTGAATTCCTGTGTCGTTGAGAATTCCAATTCCAGCTGAAGCAAAGTTGGCACCCAACATTAGTTTTTGACCAGAAAGCTCAGGGTCCAAGTATGGCAATGGGGGCTCAGTGCCCATCGACTCACCTAACAATGCACGTTATTTGTGTCAATGTAATGTACCCCAAAAAGGAAAATTTGTATAAGACGAAATTTAACTGAAAAATAGAGGTAAAAAATGTGGAACTCACTTATAATGTCAGGGAGATTTAGGCCATTAGAGAAGCGACCAGTTGGTCTGTGAGTCGGATAGTCAATGCCATAAGGTGGAAAATCAGCACGAGCAGATGTGGCTAAGAAGTTGTTGTTGCCACTATCAACCAGTGAGTCACCAAACACAAAGAAAGCACGAGCTGCCGCCGCTTGAGGTGCAAATGTGCCCGTTACCAGTACTAGGATCATCAAAGAGAGGAGAACCCTTGCCATGACGAAAATGTGAGTACTCATAATTCACTTACTATCTTTATAATATATTACAGACTTAAGGTTGTGACTGTATAAGAGAGTTCGAATGGTTTTATAAGAGTGTCAATTAATTTATGAAGCAAAGGGAAGTGCCGTGTTTTGGGGGTTATTTTGTAATTAGAAGTACAATGGCAAGTGTTATTGCAAGTAGTTGGCGCGGATAATAATGTTTCTACAAACGACCTAGCTAACATTATGAGACTAATGAGAGAAAGACCAATTTGGTTGTTTACGAGAAGAAAGTGTAGAAGTAGTATTAATGAATTGCTGTGAAGTTGGCTCGACTTTTCCCATTCATTCTCCTTACAGAAAAAATTTGTCTCAAGAGTTTATGCCCACTAAAGGATTCCTGCATCCACTATTGGTTTGGCCAGTCTGAGCATGCATTTTGCTTTCTTTTGTTATGAAGATGAGATAGTGACTTTCATCTTACCCAACCACTGATCAGGTGAATTCGTGCGTGCGCCAATAGGCCACAGTGGCCCTTAATTGAAGGCATGTGAACAGCATAAATAGAGAGGATGAGTGCACATCGCTATGTTATCAATGTCATACCTGTGGGAACTAATTATAGTGCTAGAACACCTAGCATATTACCCTTTTCAAGGTAGTAATGCTTGCAAAGTATCTATCTCTGTCGTCTTCTCCTTGTAAATAGTAAACATTTACTAAGTCATGTTGCCTATCGTTTTCTTTGATACTCTACTCTTCAATACATTAATCAGTAGTTGGCCCCAGTTAGGCGAAGTTCTAGCTAATGGTTTGGTCTTAATCAGCCTAGATTTGGGTATTAAACCTTTCACGAGTTGGCTGTAAGCTTTTTCCTTTCGTGGGTAAACACCCTGTTTTGCATATTCGTAGTGCACATTGCTGTACTAAAGTGGCTTTAATTTAATGCATCCCATGTGCTGAAATTATCTCGAGTCTCAAGCTGGTATATGCTGCATGCATTGGTCCATGTTTCTGACTGACTTCCCATATCCCTTTTATACTTTGATCTTGCAAAACTTACTTGGTAATTAAATAGAGTCTTGGCTTTTATTCGGAGTAGATGCTGCAATTTAAACTTTATTAAAGAAAAAGGAAGTATTTAATTAGGTTTTCATTCCCTTAATTACTTCAACCAATTAAGAACATGTTTCTGTGGATAACTCTAATAGTTAATCTAGAAACATCAATATTGAGTACATTAATAAGAAACACTTTATTATATATAATTCATTTTTCTTTGGTAAAACATTAACTGAGGTGAAAAGACCACTAATAACCCTAAAACTTTCAAGTTCTCCTCTTTCTCCAAAAGTTTCTTCTTCCTGTTATTCGCGTCCAAAAGTTTTGCGCTTGTTGGATTGTTGGAACAGGATTCAAAACTTCCGTTTATTATTGGGCTTCTTCAAGTTTGTTGGGCCAAACCCACAACGTAGCTGTAAGACCGTCATGGGCCTCTATCAGAAGATCAGTCTTACGTAAAGCAAAGGCAATATGCATCTTCCGTTACTTGCATATGTTTGAAATAAAAGTTTGGCCCACTTTAGATCCATGATATATAATCCATATACAATTATACACTTAGAAAGTCGATGAGAAGGGGTAGAGTGTTAGATACAGTCACACTACTGCAATCAAGGAGGATACGCACTTTTTAGGACATTTAGCAAAAGATGTCGCATCATCTCTCCAAGGAGTTAGAGCCTAGAGCTTCTTCTTGGGTATCCCATAGGTAGATATCTTTGAAGCTAATTAGAGATGATAATATTGTTGGAGCATGGAGTGCAAAAGAATTCTCATATCCAAACCACTCGTTGGTTATCCCATAAGAGGCAACTTTTGTATCTCTAATTGACAATTCTCATATCTAAAATCTCACTCAATTTTGTTTAATCAGATAATTAGCTACTAAAAACTTGTTCCGGACATTTTTTTTTTTGTCTTTCCACACCCTCTCTTGGGTCAATTCGACCCATCAAATAGTGTGAGTGGCCCTGCCTGCACTCAGCAATCACCAATCAGATAACGACCTAACAAAAATATTGTTTTTAAAAAACAAAAACACTTTCTTTTTTGCACGCAAAAGGTTTGAGTAGAAATAAGAAAACCGATACAAAGAGCCAAAACCTTAAATTAAAACTAAAAAAATAAAAAAAAATAAAAATCAAAACCATTTCGATCGCAACTGTAGTAATTGCCAAAGAAAAAAATCGAGAGAGCTTAGGGTTAGGGTTCGAATTCGAAAATGCCACGGAATTGTTGGCATATTTCATTTGCTTTCATTCTAAAGTTTCTAAATTTCCTCCAAGCATTCGTTGGAGTTTCAATAATTTTATACTCGCTATGGATGCTCGATCAATGGAATCATCGCATTCCCATCTCGCCTCCTCCTTCAGCTCCCTCTCCAGACTCTTCTTCTCTGTATCTCTTCCTCAATTCAGATCATCATCATCATCATTATGAGCTCGATACTTCCATCAATTACATGGTTTCTGGATTCGATGAGGGTTTCGCGTTTGATTTAAATTCAATCAAGCTGCCGGCTCCCTGGTACAGTTAAAGCTTTCAATTTGTCACTTCTAGTACTCTGTTTTAATTTCAATTGAGTTGGGTTGGCTTTAAATGCAGGATGATTTTTTTAAAATTATTTTTTATTGTACTTTGCTGTCACAATCTGATTGGTTGGTGCGTTGCTTGGTCTTAAAAACAGATTTTAATTCTGATTTTGTGCTTGTTTACCGTTGTTGCTTCATGTTTGCAAATTAGTAAGGAATGATTAAGTGAACTAATCATTTTAATATTACGTTATATTTTTGTACTAACTGTGCTGTTGCGGTTTAACTTTTCTATTGGAATTTACAGTTTTGGTTATTTGTTTGCATTCACTGCGTGGGGTTCAACACATCCATACATGTTTAAATTGGTGTTGGTTTTCTTTTGGCAGGTTCATCTACTCTTTTATGGGAGTGGGCATTTTGTTGTGTTTCATTACTCTCATAGGCTGCATTGCTGCGGAAGCTATTAGTGGCTGTTGCCTTTGTTTCGTATCCTGCAAATATGTGCCATATGTATATTATTTCAGCATAGTACAAGTAGCCTTAGTGTCAATGTTTGTATACTAGTAGAGTAGGTTGACTATGGTCTAAAAATCAGGTAATGTAGGGTAAGCTGTTTATTTATTTGTTTGTTTTACACATGGAAATGAACCTTTGGGTTGCTAGAAATGGTAGCAAGGAAGAAGAGAAAGAAAATTTCATTTTGTTGAAGATACCCCCAAATAATAGTAGGCACTAGGAATCACGGACAAAATAATTGATCGCTTTAGTGGAGCTAAGATTTGATTTATAGAAAACAATTGACAACTAAGATTTAAAATTTAAAGTCTTATTTGTGAAGTTCATTTGTATTAGATAGAGATTTTTGAGATCTTTAATATTTTGTTGTTGTCTTACAAGTATTTTCTTACTAATTAGGGTTGTACATGATGAAACTTACATTGAAAATAAGAATCTGTCTTGTTGAAAAATGAAAAATGAAAATGTTTAGATTAATCCCATTCCATTTAGAATTTTCCTTAACCTCATGAAAATTTCAGTACGCTGTACTCAAAACTGTACTTTTTCTACTAGAAGGAGCTCTGGTGGCATTTATTGCTATTGATCATCATTGGGAAAAGGTGATTCTCCATATTTATTGAAGTTAACCTATACCTGCTTTATAGCTTTTCATCCGATGTGCATAGCTGATTAATTGTTTTATCATCCCTTGACAGGATCTTCCATTTGACCCAACTGGAGAACTTAACAGCCTTCGGACTTTTATTGAAGATAATGTTGACATATGTAAATGGGTTGGTATTACAGTGGTTATAATTCAGGTAAAAAAGTGACATGAAAAGTAAAAGAATTTTGCTGATTACTGCTCATTAATATGCATATTGATCTTCTTTGACTAGGCTTCTTAGTTTTTTTCTTTTTAAGTTTCTGTAAAGTTTCTGGTGGCTAATTGAGGATGTATTTGATCAAATACTTAATTAGGATTAGTGTTATTGGGAGAATGCAGAAGATGAAAGAGAAACAATAATATGTTTAATAATAGCTCTAGGTTCAACGGACAACTTGGTTGGAACTTCAGTTGTTATGGAGTAATCCACTAGAAATGTGCTCAACTTTGACAGAGTAAGGTTTTGAGAGGAATAAAAACTTTTATCGGTTGCTTTAATTTGATATAGCATAATGAAACTGGCAAATGAGAAGAAGAACTCCTGTTTCATCTAGGAGTAGTTGTTCACTATGACCACTTATTGTCAAAAGGAAAGATTTCCTCATGGCTCTTGAAGATCTGTATAATTAAAGCGGAATTGAAAGGAATAATAATTAACTAATGGGACTCATATATCATTTCATTGCATATCTGGCTATTATTTGTTTATAGATCTCTGGTAATTGGTCTCTCCAGTAAGTTCTTTTATGCCATAATTTTAGGCACTAGCTCTACTACTAGCAATAATTCTTAGGGCGATGATTTCCACTCGAAGAACGAATTTTGATGAAGAGGATGATTATGTAAATGTAAGAGGTAGGACTTGGGAACCACTTCTAAATCCACAATCAAGCCAAACATCTGGTTCAACTCACTCTGACATCTGGAGCTCAAGAATAAGAGAGAAGGTACCCTTTAAAATTGCTTCTCTTTTTATGTTGACTGAAAGTTTATACTCTAGTAAGCATTTTAAGGTAGAAGAGTTAAAAATAGAAGACCCTGAATAAAGAGTAAAAAAGAAGGATAATAGAATTATTATTTCATTCTCTTCTTCTCTTTGTTTGGGAATGTGAATACCTTTCAAATGGAACTTGAAATACAGAAAACTTGAAAAATATGTTCAGCATGTGGAGATGTCAATTCCCTTGTTTAACCTAGTTGGGCAGTTCCTCCAATCATGTTAGGATGTGCTGGCAACAGTTTCAAAGTTTTGAACCTCATAAATGGAAAAGAGTTACCTTAAACATGCTATCTTTGTCCTCCTTCCTCCCCGTCCCTTTCATTTTTGGTTGTAGGATTTCTATGTAATCCCTGGTCCAAATTACAAAATATGAATAATGTAATTATTGTATGTTTTTGTGCAGTATGGATTGAACAGTGGAGATAAATATACTTTATTAAATAATGCATCGGCAAGCATGAAATCGAAGTAGTGAATATCGTAGAAAGATCTCCATTTCGGTGGAGCATGGAAAGCTGAGCTGTATTTCTCATTCTTTGTTTTTGTTCTTTTGTATTTCTTGAGAGTTGGGATGTATATAAGTTTTCACTGCATTGTTTTATGTTGGACTGGTACAGAAATCCTGATCCGGTGGTGGTGTTGCTATGCTAACTCTGTAAACAAACAAAGCTTTCTGTGATTATGCTTTAATACCTTTGTTCACATTGGTGTTTTCAAATGATTTATTCGGGATTCTCTTATATTTCTGAAGGGAATGAACCGATTGGTCTTAAAAGCAGTTCTTATGTACACTAGTGTTTTAATGATTACGAGAGCTCTTTAGGTTGGAATATGAAACCGGATGTGTCTTGTTAGCTCAAATAAGAGCTTGGTTGCGACATTAGAGTTTGACCTGTCCCTAACATAAAAATGCCAAACCTTGGGGGTGTTTCTTATTTTCCCTAATCTAATCCTTGATTATAATCTGCCCTCTTTGGCTCCCTCCTCCTTGAGTAAATCACGGGTCCAGGTAAGTAATATATAATAATTTAATTTATTGAGCTGCAAGTCACGGGATCTCTTGTCTGTCCTTTAACTGCTTTTCCTTCCGATAATGCTTTTGAATAATGAATCCCAGTTCCAGATGGGCTTTTAGGTCTGAGTTGTTTCTGAGGTGGGGCAGTATTATCTTTTAACGCACTTGAGATTGGTCCTTGCTGTAAGATATAACCAAAATCTTTCTTGGGCCAAGTTTCCATAATTTATGAAGAGATTGAAGTTCATGTATAACTCCATTTTTTTCAGGTTTCAGAAAAATAGGTAAATTTATTTAGAATAAATAAATATAAAAATATATTTATGATAAAATAAATATATAAAAATTAAAAGGTGATAAATCTAAAATATCTACATTATAGTGGTATCATAAACTAAATCATACAAATCTTGCTCAAAATACACACAAATTAGTTCTTTCTCTATCTATTCACCACCTATTTCGGTCGTAACTCCCTTCTTACCCAAATCGAATACTCCATCACCATCCTTTGATCATCAATCTCCTTTTCCTTTAGAGTTTCCAATCCATTTTTTTTTTCATTCACCTATTTTCCTTTAGCAAGATGAGAACAAATTTTTAAAGGTATATATTTGATTGAACTAACGTTATTATCATACATAATTGGGCCATCTGCCTGCCGTCAGAGGTTTCATATGAGATTTTTCCTACTTTCTTAATCATATTTAACTATGATTGGCTTTTGAACAGGGTGCAATTATATAATTTCCAAAAGTGACCAGGACCATACAGAATCTGACCACTCATCCTTCTGGCCTGAGCAATTTACGGATCCCAGGGACAGACTGAACCTTTTTTGTACACTTGGTGAATTTTGATGGCATAGACAAGACGACAAGAGCCATTTTGGCTGGTTGTTGGTTTTGCCCTTTTGGATCTTCTGTTTTTTACCCACTTTAAAAGTGCCTCTAGATTCTGTTCCACAGTCCACACCACTCGAGAAGTTCTTTCACAAGACCTCTCTTCGTTGTCTTTAATCAAATCCTACTTTTTATGAAGACAACCCTATGCCTGAAAGTTTTAAGTGGTTTTTAGAGAGAGAGTAATATCCTCACCAAATTTAATGCAAATACTAATAAAATTCAGACAATTTAACACAATGTTCCGCAAGTGTTTAGTATCGTCTGATAATTATTTACATTGTTAGATACTTGATTAAATAATCAAAAAATGACTATTTCTTATAACAGTTATACAATTAACTATTTTTTATTTTTTTTACCGTTTTTCCAATTTATATTACATCTCAAAATGGAGATTAGTCTAAACTTGTGCATACCTGATGAGCTTTTAACTGCTAGTCCGGAGTTATTACAGTTTCTCCACACGCTCCTATCCTCTTCTGTCCCATGTCCTCTCACTATGTTACCTCTTTAAAAAGATGAGCATGGGTCAAAGATCTAAAAGGTTCATGCCATACTGCAATTCTGCAAAGCGCTGCATTATAGCTCGTACAAGAAATTAATGCTGTTGGACCGCAATTTTTAACCATGCAACCCCATCTGCGACTGCCACTGGTGGGGATACTTCATCGTGATAAGTTTCAAATGGGGAGTAAATGGCAAAAAGAAATGTCACTCAAATGATGCTACCATAATTAATTCCACAAAAACACATGATAGTGAGAGCAGGGCAAACGCACAAATAGAGAATAAATTACAACGTAAATGTAGTGAGCGTTGGGCGCTAGATGTCATTGACATCAATAACTAGTTTTGTTGAGTTAGGACCATGCAACAAAGAGAAACTTGACTACCCACAAATATAWAGATCATCTAAAGAGGGGAGTGATATTTTGTCACAAATGTCTAAGCCTACTTGCTATCAGAATCTTGACTATCGTTACTCAATGACCCAAAATAATAGCCCAATCTATTTATGGCCATGGCTATAGGCTGATTTAGATTGAAGCTTCTCATATGTGGCAAAAAGATTCTGTAAGATACAATTTTCATTTCACATTGACAGAGGACTAACTAAACAAGGTCCAGGGTACCTGAAAATCGTGAAAGGCTTTTGAGAAAAAGGCACCTTTTTCTCGTCGTTGGACAGAAGCCAAATCTGAAATCGTATTGTTTGTCGCCGTACCTATTAAACGGCTTTTACCTGACGACAATAACTATTCACTTTTAACCGACTGTATCCAAACATTTTTTTTTTTTTTTTTTTAAATGTAAGTTCACTACGAGGGTATGCGCATCTGGTAGACATTTTATTATAGCGGAATCGCAACTCATTATTAGAGGATTCATTTTGTAAATTTTACGCGAACATCTCATCTAATTTCAACACGGTCGACACCGATCAAATTTGGAAAGAGAGACCATTTAGCAATGGCATCACTCTGGTTCCATGTAAACAAAAGTTTACTGGCATTAAGCGTCGAGGAAGAAGATCTGATAGTAAGATACAAAGTCAGGGGCTCAGGTGGCAGATAAAATATTTATGTAACTGTAAGTGGTCATATGACAATTAAAGATGAAGATATACTAGTTTTTAAACAAAGGCAGAGAGCATTAAACAAATATGAGGACTAGGAGTTGGACCATTATCGTTGAAAATAAATATAAAATACATGAATTCACCAATAATACAATTACACAAAAAAAAAAAGAAAAGAGAGGGTCTCACAACAGCCTACCTGTCAGGTCAACCACAGCCTCATCCACAAGTTGTTCCAGCAAATTTAATTCAATTTCCTTTCCCAAACTATCTAATTCCAGTCTCATACGGTCAGCCCAACCTTTGCCTACAACCTCCTTCCTCACCACCCTCTCCACCACCAGGCTGTTGCAGTCCCCACCCTCACCCCAGACACATCCCAGTCCCATCTCACTAGAGAACCACTCCTTCATCCGTCCCCACACGCAGTCCACAAGCAAAGGTGACCCACTGTCTATCAGGGTGTTGTGAGCCCCGTTACATGACACTGCCCTGCTGTTCCTGTCTGACTCTGATCCATAACCTGTTATTTCCACTAGTGCTGAATTCACACAGTCAAATACAAGCTTCCGGTTTGATCTCCGTTGTCTTCGTTTAGCCTCGGGGATCAGCTCCTTCTCATTCAGGCTGGCATATTTGTCTCTCAATGATGGGTCCAATGGGCTTTCAGGCGAATGCCATCTGGCAAAGAAGTTGTTAGATTGCACTTCATCATCAAGACCAGCAGCCGATAATAATGTTTGGACAAAAAACAGCCAATCTTGTTCTTCCTCAGCTCCAGGGGAGATTGAGGGTTTCAATGCATATGCAGTGGCTGTCTCTACACAAGAATCATCCCATGATATGGTCCGGGCAATAGATTCTATAGGTGGTGATTTGTCAATCAAGTTAGGCTTGAGGGGCAACTCTGCTCCTGCTACAAATCACCCAAACCAGGATAAGATATAAGAGAATAATGTACTAATTTGAAAGGAGCATCCAGTATAACTTGCTTGATAATATACCTCGATGGTCTGGTTTTATATTTCCAGTTGACTCTGGAAATGTGTTGTCATCCTCTTCAAATAGTGGTTCCAAAACTGATATTGGACTTGGCTGGTCCTGATTCTCACTAACATTCCCAGGCATCACAGGTTTTGCTACAGATAAGCCCCCCTGCAAAATATCAGGACAACATCTGATAAGCGATCAAACTATGGATTCTAAGGATTCAAGAATCATCTACAGAAGACATCAAATTTACAAGCTACTAGTGCAGTGCCAAGGCAAAAGAATGTAGTTCATTTTTACTATAAGCTCTATGCAATGCGGATAGGTTGACTATACACATGCTTGATCTTTGTCATAGCCAACAAACACTAACAAATAAAGTTTTATTGCTACTTGCACATATGATACTGATAAACCCTGCTTAGTTTATATATATACATCCTCCATTATTCCACCAGTGATAAGCACATCCAAACTTGTCTGAGACACCATGTCAAATAAGACAATAGATCAGATTGTACAGAGATACTGCATTGCACAGCAGTCCCCACTCAGTGAGTGATGTTTATTACACTATTCAATATTTTCTACGGAGAACACACTCTTTTGCACATCTTCAGCTAAAAATGAGGTAAAGACATGCGTGGTGTGTGCCACCACCAGTATGGATAAAATCCTAACATATAGGCAGACACAACAGGTGGAAGCACATTAGTGGCAATTCCCAAGAACAAATGGGCACCATATAGCCATATCAGCTGTGATCTTTAAAATGATCTAGAATGATCACTTTAACTCTAAATGTCAGAGCAGAGAGTAAAAAGAAACCAATTAGACCCATACGCGGCTTACCTTGCCAGCAAGTAATAACAGTATAAAGTATGAAAATCTACAAGTAAATACCATATACGAGCAAATAAGAGAACATGGACATTACATCAAACATAATTAGCCTACCTCCAGAGAAGCTATGTCACCCATCTCAGTTAACTCTGGAGAGGAAGTTTTGTTTGGTGCTCTACGTAGACCAAGAGAAGAACACTCTCCAAGAACACTGTTCTTAACATTTTGAGTCATTCTATCGCTAATTCCAGGAAGATGTTCTGCAGACCCTGGTGCTGATGCTTCAGCAGCAGCAGACTGACATTCCTCTTGACATTGTGATGCACTAACTTTTTCCTTACTAGATTTTTTATTCCTCGAGAAAAATAAACTTGAAACCTTTCCTTTTAAAGATGATTTAGTGCTCTTTGTCTTTGTAAGCTCCTTAGAAACTCGTGTTTTACCAGCCTCAGGATCTGAAACTTCAACATTGAGTCTGGCACCATATGCCGTAGAAGATACAGGAACAGATTTTGATCTCACAAGATTTTTAGGAGAATCATCCATGCCTTCATCTTTATTCAAATTATTGGTTAAGCATGAAGTTGATCCCCTAGGTTCTTGTCCGTTATTAATACCCAGTTGCTCAGGTCCAACTGACTTTTTTGTATCTGAAAGTGCAAGCATCTCCCCCAAGGTACTTGAGCTTCTCCGGACATGTCTTTGCTCCTGAGAGTTCCCATTCAATGCCATCATGGCCCATCTTTCAGAGAGTCGTTTCTTTGCTTCTCTGCAAACTGATGACTCTGGAGAACATGACACACGGCTAAAGGAGGAAGAAGAATAAGGGCTACCAAACCTATTGATGTAATCCCACGAATGCCTGGAAGTCGGTGACATGGCTTCTGAATCACTGAGATTTCCTGCTGCATATTCATTTTCTGATTTGTTGAATGAACTCTCATCACCCACATAACCATTGGAAAAAACAGAAGAAATCAAAGTCTCATCCCTTCGATGACCCATTAGATTTTCACGCATCTGTCTTGTGATCTCCTTTGCCACTTCTCTTGATTCTTGCACCTCATCATCTCCAGGTTCCGCATAAAAATCCACACCATGTGATGCTTTCAGAGGTGAGGAAGGTGGGGATACCATAGCCTTGATGTCATGAGTTTTACCAGGACTAGGCTTCAACACCACTATTCTGGTAGATGGAGCAGGATATTCATTAACTTTCTGATTGACATAAAGTGGAGAATATCCAGGGCTATTGCATTCCCAGCCAGTTGCTTGAACCACTTGGGCTGGTATATTGGCCTGTTTCTCATTCTTTCCTGATCCTGCAAATTTGTTATCAACCACCTTCGAAGGTCTAAGAACAGTGATTCGTTTAGTCTCAGGAGGTGGAGGAATTGACTGCAAATCATACAGATGCTGAGAGAATAAGGAATTTGGTTCTTGAAGAAATCTAAGGAATAAATCTTTATTTGTACTTAAAACCTCCAATGCATCCTGGAACTCCTTGGACTGGCGAAGTTTTTCGTCTGTGGCGAGACGTTTTGCTTCCATGAACTTCTGACGAACAAGAGCCATCTTTTTCTCATTTATTGTTTCATTGAAACTTCTCTTCTGCATTGAACTATCTCTTGGACAACTAGACCTTTGCGACTGCTGCCAGATTTCATACACATCCTTGCATTCATTCTGCTCTTGAAACCGATGATCTTCACTTGGCGTTTGATTGTCTAAAAAACCATGATCTTCCTCCCAACACTCCACAGGTATCCCTGAATGACTCGGAGAATGCCGTGAAAAACCTTTTGAATGAATTCTTTGAGCAGCTGAACTGAGCTGCTGCTGCGGAAGGGCATCAAGTCCCATCAACTTGGCAACAACATTGGGTGGGTTATGCTTAGATACTTCTTTTGACATTTCTTGGGCTATTAGAGTCTTCATGGGTGTACCATTTGATTTCTTGTTTGATGAAGTTCTCCTCAACTCAGAGACAACCTGCAGACCAAAAGGAGGGCAATACAGATCAGAACATTGTAAGTGTTATAATATATTAAAATGCAAGTGTGAGCAAGACAAGCTAAGCTTGGAATCTGCTTTCTCACAGGTATATAATCACAATTACCAATAAGTAATCCCAAAAATTACCAGCTTATCCTCTATCTGATCTGCAGAGGGTGACATCCTTGCCACATCAGATCGGCTTCTTGAGAGTGAAGCACCTGCCAATCAATCACCTCCGTGTCAACAACAGCAGGATAAAGACAATAATTTAAGAATACACAACTAATGATACCGTGAGATAAATTTATCTCACAACGACGATTCATAATGAATGAGGAGTTTTGGATATAGAGATTTAAAATGAAGGGATATTATTATTGTTATGTTTCTCTCACGGACAAGCTATTAAGGTGAAAGTAGACAGAGAGAGAGAGCAGAATAACTATCTGCACAGCCAGGCAGTCAACATTAACCTTCAGAAATTGAAGCTATCATCCAAAAATATAAACCAGGAAGATTTTTTTTTTTTTTAAGAAAAATAGATATAAATTCAAGCTATTTCAAAAAAATATATATTGAATGATAGAATAAAACTGAAAACATTATAAATACAAGAAAAAAGAAAAAAGAAGAAAAGCGAAGTGTTTAAGTCGTATGAAGAAAATGACATGTTTCAAAATAATCTTAATGGCTTAGACGCAAATTGACTCCCGAAAACACGCCAAATTGATTATCGTCACTCTCTTAAATAATCCAGAAAGCAAAAGCAGGTTGAAACAGCAAAAATCTAAAGAGACATTCATAATCCGATCTGGCAAAAAATTATCATGGCAATAAGCGTGTAATAAATTATGTGAAAAGCAAGAACAGAATAGTAAATTACCGTCATAATGAGGTTTATCAGTGAGCAGCCTGTTTCCAGGTACTCCTGTGCTCAAATCGAAAAGGTTGACCATTCTTCCAAGGCATCCTGCAAACTGCTTCTCTATCTTTACATTCTGAGCTTTTCTACTCTGAATCCCGTTCATTTCAACCCCTGCAATCACAATAAAAAAGTAAATGAAACGAAAATTCAACAAAAGAGAGAATCAACATGCAAGCTGAATTTCCTTTTTTATTTAAAAAAATAATAATAGAACTAACTTTAGCTTAAAGGGGTAAACAGGCAAAAGTTGAGAAATGTAAAAACAACTGCAAATCCCATAAAGGTGCGGCTACTTATACAGAGAGCAAGTAAGAGCTGAAGCTAAAAGAAGAGCTAGAAGCCGATCAATTCAGAACAAAGGCCTTGATTTAAGTTAAAAATATAAATAATAATAATAATAATAAACAAAGAAGTGTTTCTGTGTTCGTAGTTTTTGAGAGTGAAAATTGAGTGACATTATCGAATGATGTATCACATCAGACGGTCAGTATTAGCTGGAAGAAAATCTTTTTTTTTTTTTTACTTTGATTATACCTTGCCTGAAGTAACCCAAAAAAAAAAAAAAAGCAANTGATTATACCTTGCCTGAAGTAACAAAAAAAAAAAAAAAGCAACGTGATTGTTCTCTATTCACCAATACAATGTGAAATCAGTACTAGTTTCCGACGAAAGGCCGTAATTACGAAGAATGCAAATTCAAAAAGAGTTTACAGAAACAAGAAGCAGAAATTTGTGTACAAAAAGAAGTCTGAGAAAAGGAAACAAGCTAACAAAAAGCTGCAATTAGAGCAGAGCAAAAGCAAATCTAGAAAGAGAGAGAGAGAGAGAATTAGATTCGATTTGCAGTTCAAAAAAGCGTAAGAAAGATCGGTAAAACATAAAACACGAAAAGAGACAAATAGGAACACCTTTCAACGGCATGGCTGAGGGGAGCATTTCAGGGAGAAATAGCGAACCTAATGGCGGGAATCAGACATTCCGGTGAGAATGTGGCCGGAGATTCGCCAGAATCTGAGGCGATTTAG
>JANKKB010028793.1:0-16940 GCA_026225775.1 Bursera palmeri | reverse complement strand
CCACATATTAAAAATGAATATGAGGCAAAAGCTGCAGCAAGGAAAATATTCCAAAATGTGGCTAAGCAAGGATCCAAGTATGTCCTTAATTCTATCACATTTACAATACAATGTTACATGTGCAAATAGGCTGATTATCTGCACTTTCACTTTATAATACTCTATTTTAAATTTCAGTTTACTTGATGAGTTTATTGTTATTATCTTTTATATTCTTTTTTTTCTTTTTTCCTTCTTGTAAAGTTGCCTCCATTTTACAAGAATTTCTGATATGAAACTCCTTGCAATGTGTTGATGTTGAGAATTTCTTTCATTGATATGTAGTAATTCTTTTGTATTCCTTTCCTTGACAGTAGTAATCATAAAAAAGAAAATCTATCTGTTTCCAAAAGGGATAAATAGATAGATACCCAAGCTATATCTTAAAAACAGATTCACCCTAATCTTTGAGAAAGTAACATAGGGACCTCTGCTTCCATTATTGGATCTGTTAGTAAATTTATTACTAAAAATGAAAATTATATGAAAAGAAAAAATAACCCTATTTTGTTTTATTAAAAAATAATAAACTATTAATTAACTTTGATATTTGAATAAAATAAAATAAAATAATGACCGAAGAAAATCATGGACAATTAACAAAACCTGATTCTTTTTTTAACCCCTTTTTCGGTGTCCGAAATCAAACACCCATGAATCATTTATCACAACTAATTTTTCACAGCTTCATCACAGCCCTTAACTTCATCTGAACCTCACCTGTGACCAAATTTTAGAGGTAGACACGAAACTGCCAGAAATCAAACTGCTTCTATATCAAAAAGGCAAAAATCAAGGGCCTTCATCTACAGCTCAAGATTACAAGATCATCAGCAGATCCTCGTACTGTAAGAGATACACATGCACAAGTTATGCAAATAAAATCCATGCTTTTCTGATTATCCTTGACGGTGAAGCTGCAGGTGGGCAGGTGATGGAATGATGATGGGGGCAGGCAGGCAAAATGCGCTGAAGAGGTGGATCACGTGCAGGCATGCGCGTAGGTTGCGACGGTGTGAGCGAGGTGAAAGAGCGTGAGAGAAGGAGTGGAGGGCTGGCAGTTGGTGGAGGTGCAGGCGAGATGGCGCACGAGTGGGGGACAAGTGATGGCGCAGTGGGAGGCAAGTGGAAGTGGCGGGCCCTGGAGAATGATGGCATGGAGAGAGAAGATGATGGAATGTGAGAGAATACTCGGAATCACTTTTTTTTTTAAATAATCTTTTACTTTAAGAAAGGAATATATCCTTTGGAACCCTATAAAAATTAGAAAATCACGTCTACATCCTATCTCAATATAAAACTAACACTCACCGTCATTATATTTAACGGTGGTACAGTAAAATTCAGGATAAATATATAAACATCCTTTTTATATATTAAAACTAATAAATTTATCCCATTAATTATAAAGTAGTATAAAGACCTCATTTTTTATAATCCTTTGAAACTAATTAACAATATTAAGACATTATCGATATTTTATTTACTAAAATAATATAAAATATTTAATAATTAATAAAAATATTATAAGATTTATAAAAAAATAATAAAAATAAATTTATTTATTAAAAAATATTTATAAATAGAGTTAACTTACCAAATAATTTTAATAAATTAAGTAAGTAAATTATTTATTCAAAACTAAATAATTTTAGTTTTATTATGAGGACATTATCGATTTTTTATTTACTAAACTAATATAAAATATTTAAAAATTAATAAAAATATTATAAGAATTTAATAAAAAATAAAAATATATTTCATTTACTAAGTAATATTTATAAATTTAAATAATTTACTAAATAATTTTAATAAATTAAGCAAGTAAATTATTTAGTAAAACTAAATCATTTTAGTAAATTTAAATAATAAAAATATATTTCATTTACTAAATAATTTTAGTAAATTAAGCAAATAAACTTTAGTAAATAATTTACTAAATACTAAATAATTTTAGTAAGTAAACTTATTGAGTAAATTATTTAAATTTTACAAAAATTATTTAGTATATGAAATATATATATTATAAATTCTTATAAATTTTTATTAATTTTTAAATATTAGTAACTTTATAATCAAGGCATGAATTTGTTATTTTTAGTATATCAGAGAGGTGTTTATGTATTTATCCTGAGTTTTATTGTAGTATCGTTAAGTACAACTAACATAAGTTAAGTTTTTGGGGGTCAGTGTAGTTTTATATTCAGGTGGGATGTAAAAACGTAAAATTTGAATAAACAAAAACACGTTAATGTAAATCGTAATAGACCAGATAAAATCAATCAATAAAATCAACCAACCAAGCAATACAAATCGGATATGTAGAAATAAAAATAATAAACACTGTGAGATTTATTGACGAAGGGAAACCTCAATGAGGAAAAACCCGTCGAGTACAAAATGTCACCATAAATCCACTAAGAAATAAAATGCTTACAACCAGTAATTTTTGACTCAGACAACTCCCATGACTGACTCCAACAATCTTGATGCAAAATTCGAAGGACTCTTCAGATAGCACTTGACTCAGAACCTTTGAATCTTCTCTTGTGGCGCCCTGAAACCCCTTATACAGGGATCCCGAAGGCCACTTAGCAAATAAATAAAATAAAAATAAATAAAATCAAATAGAACATTTTAATCAAAACATTTACACTAAAAATCACGGGTTACAAAATTTTCCAATAATAAAACCGACTCACTTTATCTAGACATACCTAGAAAATTATCCGAGATCCTCTATATGAGCTCCGGATCACCATCGCTAGACTCTTGTCCTCGGGTACCTGTGGAGAAAGGGATGAGCAACATAGCCCAATAAGAATTTCTAACACTATACAATTCTATAACATTTTAAACATAATGCATGCATCAAGTAAAAACACACAATACACCAAGTCATCTCTCTCACTCACATACATCTGAACTTCGTCACAAGACATTCTCCTCATTATAACCACGACCGTTGCATCACATATGACGCATCCACGCGTCCCAATCATCAACCTAAAACGGCTCTTAGACCCTGTCTCTCAAATAGATTCATCTAAGTACCCACCGTCTCATATCACATATTACTAACATCATACACGAGCACATCTAAGGCCTGACACTGTACATGCCTTTCACCAGTGAATCCCCTTAGGTCCCTCAACACATATACAGGCACATATAAAGTCTGACATTGTATATCACAGTGAATCCCCTTAGGTCCCTCATAATCACATACGGACACAGCTAAGGCCTAACACTGTATACGTCTATCACAGTGAATCCGCTTAGGTCCTTCATAATCACACATGGGCATAACTAAGGCTTGACGCTGTATATGTCTATCACAGTGAATCCCTTTAGGTCCCTCAACAACATAAGCCCTCTAGCAGCTAACTACTATAATCATATCTCAAGTGTTTCCCTTTAGGTCTCAAATCATCACGGGCCTACCTAAGGCCTAACACTACAATCAGACGACATGTGTTTCCCCTTAGATCTCGGATCAACACAGGTCCATCTAAGGCCTAACACTCAATACTATATCACAAGTGTTTCCCTTTAGGTCTTGGATCATCGCGGACCCACCTAAGGCTTAACACCATAAACCATATCACAAATGACCTCCATAGATCTATCCCGTATCACGGCAGGCTTATAGATCTCTTCGCATATCACCTAGATCCCCACGCACAGGCTAGACTATCTAGAGTTTCATTGGGATCCTGCACAAGGCACGACTATCCCTATCGTACTAGGATCTTGCACACACACGGCACGGCTATCCCTATCATACTGGGATCCTGTACACAAGGTATGGCTATCCTTATCGTATTGGGATCCTGTACACATAAAGCATGGCTATCCTTATCGTACTGGGATCCTACATACAAGGCACGACTATCCCTATTGTACTAGGATCCTACATACACACGGAATGACTACCCTTAACCCAATCCAATACTTCTCCCTCAGATTTCCTGTACACTCGACTAGGTCAATCCGGGATCCATTCACGTGATCCGTACACATGTCAAACCTCATGTGTATGTCCATTATCGTACACACATATTTTTATTCCTATTCCATAACTCACACACGCGCATAAACATAACACCCCATCATGCACGGTCATTGTGTTTCCTGTGTCCCATCCATCTCATCACACACGTACATCCATGTACCGTGTATCATTCGTCTAATCACGCACGTCTGTCAGTGTTCGGTGTCTCATCTGTCTCATCATACGCTCTCTCACTTATCATCTATCCACACTGGATATCTACCCCGATTACTCACTCTCATGTCCACACTGGACGTACGCTTCGGCTACCTGATCACTCGCATAATACCTAATTACTGTAAACCCATACACACGCACATAACACCCCTAATCCATACATGCACATACTATCCTACTCATTAAACCACATACACTTTCTATTCCCTATGCCACAACATTATTTAAATCTCATGCACATTAAAACGGGCTAGAAAAGTATAGTTAGAAACTCCTACCTCAATATCTAAACCATCACTCCCGGACCTCTTTCTCTTTATTTTCCTATCCGTATCATGAATTCTGTCTATCCTGGATATTCTGAATGAGTCTTCGCAGTCACGGGGTCAAAACATGCAAAACCTGACTCGGGGGTTAAAACAATATTTTACACTCTAGGGATGTTACTGTAAACTTAAATACTAATAGGGTTAATATGAAATTAACCAAATGGGGTGAGATTGTTAACCTGAAAACCCTTGGGAGTCTTGATGTCAAACACATGGTAGGGGTGTATCTGCCATGATTCAAAGCTATGGGGGTGTCATTGATCGGGGTGCAACTGTCAGGATTCAAAGTAAGGGGTCTGATCGATATGTGCCATGACAGCTATGATTCACGATTCACTTACCGGAAAGAAGATCAACGGTTGAAAACGACGAACAGAGGGCACCACCAAAATCGTCTCGCCGAGAGGAATCTGTTCTAACCAACGGCGACGGGAAGAGGCAGATAGACGAATGGGAGGCATTGGCTATCGAGCTTGATTACCAGTGATCCACACACAGGAAGACAGATCAGAGACCACCGTTGGATTCGTCCGGCCTAGAGGAGTCGATTGCCACCGGTGCCGGAGGCTAGCGACATCGAAAATGGTTGGCCAGAAGTTGACACATGCGATCATCAGGTTCAAAAATATTGAGCTGGACCTCATCACCATCAAACTCCATTGTTAGCTTCCTTGCAAAAACTTTAAGTTTAGTGTGCGACGTCCTCATAAATGGCCTCCTTAAAAGCATGGATGCTTGACTGGAGGGAATGGGGCCCTTCATATCTAGCACATAAAAATCCGTGGGGAACACCATGTGATCAACCTGCACAAGAACATCTTCCAAAATTTCTTTCGAAAAAGCATTAGATCGATCAGCAAGTTGTAAAACAACACTGGTTTCTTTTAAAGGCCCTAGATTTAAAGATGCATAAACAGATGAAGGCATTATATTAATAGATGCACCAAAATCTAGCATAGCTTTATCAATCTATGTATTGCCTATTTTGCATGGGAAAGAAAAACTACCTAAATTAGGACATTTAGGTGGTAGTTTTCTTTGCACTACAGCAGATGCAGTTGCCCCTGGATTTACTACCTCTTTCTTTTTAGATTTCTGTTTCTTTTTAAGAGTACACAATTCCTTCAGAAACTTAGCATAACGAGGTACTTGTTTGATAGCATCTAATAGGGGAATATTCACCTCACATCTACGGAATGTTTCAAGAACATCTCTATCTGGGTCATCATTCCTAGATGTCACTAAAGCTTGAGGAAAGGGTGCTACAGGTTTATATGTAGAGAGAGGAGGAAACTTACGTTTAGGTACCTCATCAAGATTAGGAAAGAACTTCTGGTCAACAATGTAGTTCCTCCTTTATGGCTGTGCTGATGCATGTGTCTCTTTGGTTGGACCCTTAACTTCTTTACCACTTCTCAGGGTAATTACACTGACATTCTCCCTAGGATTTGGTATTGTCTGAGAGGGCAATTTGTTAGAGCTTTGAGCTTTTAACCAGCTGACTGATGCTGCCATTTGTCCCATCTGAGTCTTTAAGTCGTGATGCTAGCCTTAGTCTCCTGTTGAAATTGCAAAGTGTTAGATGCAAGAGACTTTACTATATCCTCTAGAGATGTACCTGAGTTTGCAGTCTGTTCAGGTTGTTGTATAGGAGGGAATGGTTGCCTATACTGCTATTGTTGTTGATAGCCCTGATGATGTGGAGGTGCAGGCTGATGTGTTTGCTGATTCCCATAGCTGAAATTGGGGTGGTTCCTCTATCTTGGGTTGTATGTCTTGGAGTACGGATCGTACTTTCTTTGAGGTGGTCTAGGAAAACTACCCGTTGCATTAACTTGCTCATAAGGATTCTCTTGAAGCGTTGGGCACATATCAGTTGGGTGTCCTTGTACTGAACATATCCCATAAGCTTTGACCTATTGTACGTTACCTACAGCAATTTGACGAATAAGAGAAGTTAAATCAGAAATCTGTTGTTCAAGGGCAGAAACGTTTACCTCATTGATGCGCCTGGACTGATAGTCAAGTCTGGTGCCGAATTGTTGAGAATTGGCTACCATGTTTACAATTAAATTCCTTGCGGCGTCAGGTGTTTTATCTACCAAAGCTCCTCCACTGGCTGCATCTATCATACTCTTCTCAGTAGGCAGAAGGCCTTCATAGAAGTACTGGATCAACAGCTGGTCACTGATATGATGGTGAGGGCAGCTGGCACATAGTTTCTTGAAACGCTCCCAGTACTTATGTAGTGTCTCTCCATTATGTTGCCTGATACCATAGATCTCTTTTCGGATGGTGGCTGCTCTTGAGGTTGGGAAGTATTTCTCTAGGAAAAGCCTCTTGATCTCACTCTAGGTAGTGATGCTCCCAGGGGGTAGATGGTACAACCAATCCTTGGCTGTATCCTTTAGTGAAAATGGAAAAGCTCGCAGTTTGATTTACTCTTCTGTCACCCCTGTGGGTTTCATGCTAGTGCAGACCACATGTAGCTCTGTCAAATGCTTATGAGGATTTTCACCTGCAAGACCATGAAAAGTAGGTAAGAGATGAATTAATGCAGATTTTAACTCAAAAGTGGTAGCTGCATCTAAAGTAGGGAAAGTAATGCAAAGAGGATGTTGATTTAAATCTGGAGCTGCTAGCTCATTTAGTGTTTTCTCTGCATTAGCTAAGGCTGCCATCTCTTCTCTCTCAAACTCTGATTCGCTAGATTCTGAAGACAATGGGATCTCTGTATCTGACTTTAAAGACTCTGGTTGAATGGGTCTTTTCGATCTGAGGTTGTATGGTGTGTTTACTGACTGTTTGGGCATTCAATGAAATCCTGAAATTAAGATGAAATAAAAACAAAACAAAAATTAAATTAAGACTAAGAATTTAGAAGGAAAACAAATTAAATAAGCCTAAATCTAAGATCATAAGGTTGCCAGTCCCCGGCAACGGCGCCAAAATTTGATGTGACCGAAACGATCACCCAAAAGTAAACCTTACTTATCCCCTAAATGTGTCGATTAGTATAATGTAAGTAAGGGTCGAATCCTCAGGGACTGGGTTATGACTATTAGATTAAAACCTAAGTTATAACTTCTAAAACCTAGTTTTCTAAGATGCAAGGGGGATTTATGACTAAATAAAAGTAACTAAAATACTAAGGCAATTAAATAAGATAAAATAAGCAAGAAAGACAAACGTGATTGAAAGAATGTTTTAATTCGCTAGACTCATCAACTTAATTGATTCTATTATTCTTAATTGATTTGTGTGATTTACAAGAACATCAGTCTGATGTACTCTATATCTGTTGAAATACACTGACCTATCATTCCTAGTTAATTAAAAGAACCCTTATTAATTAACCCTATTTATTGAATAACCTAAAAGAAAGCTTAACTAGATTTAATCCAATAAACTCAAAGATCCTAGAAGGTATAACTGAACCAGGCAAGATTCTCCAAGCGTGAACCTTTAACATGAGACTGTGGACTACTTTGCAGTTAACACTGCAAATTGTTACCAGTGCCTAGAATTCCCAACGTTTGCCTATTAGGTTTCTAGACTAACAATGAACTATCTAGTCTGATCTCTTAGTTGCGCACCTAATTAATCAAACAAGTAATTCTAAAATTCATTCAGTAATTCACATTCATCCCTTAAATCTATGACAAAATCAATAAGAATGCAAAACCAATTTTATTGAGTCATTGTCTAACTACATAAAGTTTCTCTCAATCACATAAACGATTAGTTACACATAGCAGAATAAAACAAAACAATTAGAAAGACAAAACCCATGAAGAACTCCATCAAACTCTGGGCAAAGGATTCTAAGATTGCTCTGAATCTCCTTGATGGCTCTTCTCTGGCTCTTACTGCTCTCTAACGGCTCTTTCCTTATTTTTCTAAAGTCCCCTTTTATATGAAACCCTAGGTTAAACTTAAAAGGGAGAACAAACTTGTCCTTTTCCCTTAAAATAACAAAGGTCGGATAAGTGAAATCGGGGCAGCGCTGCGGTGCTCGCTAACCCAGCACCTCGGCGCTCAGCTCTCTGACTTAATACATGAATTCTCACCACGGCGCCCAATGTCCACCGTCGCGGTGGTAAGCTCTCTGGAAGTCGCCCTAAATCGAAGTCGCAAAAGCGCTGCAGCGCTCCTTAAATCTGCCTTAACAGTCAGTTCTGGTCTAACGTCGCAGTGGTCGCTCTTGAGTGCCGCAGCGCTTAGCCGTTGACTTCAACTTATATGCTTTTCTTTTTCTTTTCTCTGTTTTTGACTCAAATTATGCAATCTCTGAGAATTCTTTACATTTCTGTAATATTAACATAAACCCCATCAAAAAGCCTTAAGAACATATAAATTGTCAAGAAAAGAGGTATTAAATTACATTATAAAATTAACCTATCACTCTTCTTAACCCAAACTTATCTAATTCAAGTAGTAGATTCATTTATATTAGCTAGTTTATCACTTAAGTTCTTTGCTTGTTCAACTAATGCTTTAACTTGAGTAGAAAGATAAAAAAAGATTTTGATGTGACTTAAATTTTTTAAAATTAAATCCTTTCTTCTTAGTTTTAAAGCATTTGGTCGAATGTGACCTATTTTTCCACAAGCAAAATAGGTTGCTATAAATCTAGACCTAGAGACTTGATTCACACCCTTTTGATACCTAGGAGGATTGACTTTACCCTGCACTCTTTCAAATTTCTTCTAGTTTATTTCCTTCTTTTCAAGACTACTCTCATCATTATTCACATACTTTGATGAAGCAGGAACAAAAACAGTGTTAGAAACATCTTGTCCTTTTGAACCCGACTCAATGAATACTAATCCTTTCTTATTGCTTGAAGACTTTCCTATTCCAAGCATGTGGTCAAGTTTTTGAGTACTACTTGAGAAAATAAGGAGTTGATTCCTGGATTTCTCAAGTTCACTTTCAATTTCTTTAATCTTTGCTTCTAAATTCTTATTTTGTTTACGCAACTCATTAATTTAAGCAATTAATTCATCAACCAGAGTAGTAAGTTTTTCTTTTCTTGACTCAACCTCATTCAGCTTTTTGAAGGTTAGTTTGTTCACTTTCTTCAATTTTAAGTTTTCCTTATAAAGTTCATCATATGCCTCTTGTAAGCAATCTGAATCAAACTCATCTTGAGATAAATCTGATGACTCTTTACTCTAAACTTCAACACTTCTAACACTTTTAGCAAATGATAGAAAAGCCATATAATTAACATTTTCTTCTGAAGTAGAATCTGAATCATTTTCAGATGATTTTGATTCAACATCAGACAATGACACATTCATAGCTTTTCCTTTTGACTTAATAAAAGTTAGACATTCAACGTTGATATGTCCAAATCCTTGACACTCATGACATCTTATACCTAGAGATTTCTTCTTCTTAGGCTCTTTAGACTCTTTTCTTTCCTTCCTATTAACACTAGAGACTCCTGTGAACTTCCCTGAACTCCTATTCTTATTTCTGAAGAATTTTTTTGAATTTCTTCACAAAATAGACTACATCCTCTTCATTCATGGACTCATCATCCGAGACAATGTTTGTCTCTTCTTTCATAGATTTTAATGCAATGGACTTATTTTTCTTAGACACAGGCAATGTATGTTAATAAGTCTAAAGAGATCCTACAAGTTCTTCAATTCTAATCCTATCCAAATCGTTACTCTCTTCTATTGCAGTCACCTTAGGTCTGAATCTTTCTGGAAAACAACTTAGGACTTTTCTCACAATCTTATTTTTTGGGATTCTCTCACCTAAATTGAAACTAGAGTTCACTATATAATTCAAGTTAGCATAAAACTCATTAAAAGTTTTATCCTATCTCATCCTAAGCTCTTCAAACCTAGTAGTCAACATTTGGAACTTGGAATTCTTAATTGTCTCAGTTCCCTCATGTGTAGTTTCTAAAATATCCCAGGCTTCCTTAGCACTCTCAAACATGGACACTCTTCTGAATTCGTCAGTTGAAATACCCATGAAAATAACATGAATGCCCTTGCTATTCCAAGTACATTCAGCCAATTCATCCTTAGTCCATAAACTAACATCTTTGGGCCTAATCTCACCATCAACAAAGATTGAAGGAGTTGTCCAGCCTTTCACACATGAGATCCAAACACGCTCATCTAAGGATTTGAGAAAAGATATCATTCTAACTTTCCAATATGGGTAATTGCTACCATCAAAATAGGGAGGAACAGAAAGAGACTGACTCTTATCCATCTTATCAAGACAAAGGGTCAAGGATCTAAGTTAAACTGTTATAACAATTGAAATTCCTATGTTTAGACCCTATAACACCGAGGAATAAAAATTGGATCTGCAGAAATAAAAATAATAAACACAGTGAGATTTGTTGACGAAGGGAAACCTCAATAAGGAAAAACCCTCCGAGCATAGAACGCCACCATAAATTCATTATGAAAGAAAATGCTTACAACCAGTGATTTTTGACTCAGACAACTCCCATGCTGACTCCAACAATCCTGATGTAAAATCTGAAGAACTTGACTCAGAACCTCTGTATCTTCTCTTCTTGTGAATGTCTAGACAAACTCGTCCAATTCAGCCGAAACTCCAAGCTGCAACTCCAACTCCAGAACTCTGAGAAATTGGAAAAGTCTAAAACATCTAGATCTAATGAATTTGGTTGATTTGGATTGTAATTCAAAAATAGGATTCAGATCTAAGAAGTGTTTGGCACACAATCCCTTATGAAGAAGAAACCCATTTAGATCTCATAAAAGCTCACCTCAAGGTGTTTGAATGATTTATCAATTATAGTGTGAGAAAGAAACAAATTAAAGAGGACAAATCAATCAAAGAAGATGAAGAACTCACTCATTTCCCTTTGAAATCCATTACCCATATCACTCTTAATATTCTCTCTAAAACCCATGAAAAGATTCGTTAGAGTATGTGTGTGTAGAGAGATAATTTTGACTCTGAAATGTTTTGGTATTTATAGAAATAAGATTCTCGCTCGAGCGCCCATCGAATGGTTATTGAGCAAAAACATCTAGAGAAAAACAATTAAGTCTAGATCTGAAAAAATGCTCTCTGACTGTTTTCGATTAATAACCGCTCGAACGCTTATTGAGCAAAAATGGGTAGAGGGAAAAATGAAGCCTGAAGCGCTTTCTAATTGTTTTCATTTGATTCCCGCACGTACGCTTATTGAACAAAAATAGACAGTGAGCAATTCTTTAGATCACACAGCAAATTTTTACATACTACCCATTACAACTCACTTCAGTACATTTTGACTCTCAACAATTACAATCTTACAAACCTAATTTGACATGCAAATTGCTAACAATCAAAAATCAAAACCTAACACCTTACATTTCTTTCCTTCCATACACCATTTTGTCCACTTACAAGCAAATTTTAATCCTCATCTATAGGGAAGCAGACCCAACATAATCTGAAGCAAAAAGCAAATATTTCCTTTATATAATATATATATATATTTTCTTTGAAAAATAATTCTATTTGTGAAAATAAAGAAGACTGACAATGATTTGGTGATCTAATTGTGCAACGTACCAATTTAGCTTACCTTGAGGGGCATCAATACCAGTGTCAGTTCATCAATCAGTTGGAGAAAGGTTGCAGATAAGGTCATTTTAGCGTAAAAGAATGGTTCTAGGAAACCATTAGAGGTGGAGAAATATCCAGAATGGCTTATCTCTGCATTATGCTTAGCAAAGTTCTTGATGTCTTTGATCATGAAATCTTGACGTTTCAGGATGAATTGTCTAGAATGTTGGAGTTCAAATGCATGGTGACTAATGAGTTACAGGTTTTGTGATAATATTTTTGCTTCTTGTCTTGAACTGCATATCCAACCGTGCCTGGTATAAGGCTTGGCCTCAAGTCATATGGTTCTCCATCAATAGAATGATTGATTAGCTCTATTTTTGTTCATCTAAACTGTGGTCTTAGTCATCATTGTTGAACATGTAATCAATTTAGGTCATAATTGTTTTCTTAGGTTCATCTACCTAGAAGACCTTATGCGTTTCTTGCAAGAAGATGAAGCTGAGAAGACCATGAATTTCTTTGAAGGTGCGTCTGAAACCGAGAGAATTAGCAAGTCAGCCTTGAAGAATTGGGTGGTAAGTATTGGGTGACATATAGCTTTTAATGTCTTATGTATTATTTGATTTCTTTATCCTGGTCATTTTTTGTTAGCAAAAGTCAATCATTTTGTTGAAGCAAGTGAAAAATGCGCTGGCACATTTAGTTCCTTCGAGAGGAGTGCCCTTTTGTCTACTTTCATGAGGTTTGAGTATAATTAAACAAAGTTTCAAACCTTCTTATATATAAGTTTTGGTTTCAAATTGAAGTGAATGGATAAAAAGTAAGTCTATCAAATGTTTGGTTGTGATCACATGATTGATTGCTGGAGTTTCCAGTTGAGTTTTATGGGATATAATGTTTGGGCATGATAATTAAAAAATGCACTATCTTCATGACATTGAAACATTTGAATTGAATAAATTTCTGTTGTTTGCCATAATATTAGTTTAATTGGTTCAGTTACTCGTACGAGAATAAAGCAATTTCACACACATGAACACAAATGACTATTGCATGATTTTCATTACTTCATGTTGCATGTTTACATAATTCCATGTCGTTAAAACGTTTAGTAATCATATCTCTTCAATCAATAAATGCAATGTAATGATATGCATGAATTTGTTCTAGGTTAATGTTTTCAGAGAACGGAGGGCTCTAGCCTTTACATTGAACGATACTAAAACAGCAGTCAACAAACTTCATCGTATGGTGAACATCTTGGTCGGCATTCTTATTGTGATATTTTGGCTCCTTATATTGGGAATTGCAACCACCAAATTTCTCCTCTTTGTAAGCTCCCAGCTTGTTGTAGTGGCATTCATATTTGGAAACACTTGCAAGACAGTATTTGAGGCCATTATCTTTCTGTTTGTCATGCACCCCTTTGATGTGGGTGATCGGTGTGAAATTGATGGAGTTCAGGTACATTTGGATTAACTTTATTTGATCTTCTTTTGTCTTTAAAAACATACAAACCTCTGTTTTAAATGAATGCTGTGTTGGACTAAGTCCTGTTTCATTGAATTGCAGATGGTAGTGGAAGAGATGAACATCTTAACTACTGTTTTCCTAAGATATGACAACCAGAAGATCATAATCCCAAATAGTGTTCTTGCTACTAAGGCTATTAGTAATTACTATCGTAGTCCCGACATGGGAGAAGCAGTTGAGTTCTGCATCCACGTGACTACTCCAGCAGAAAAGATTGCTGCCATGAAACAGAGAATAACAAGGTAAAGATCTAGAAAACTTATGGCCTATTATTACCACTTTGATTGGCTTTCAATATTCTTTACTTTTAAGGTGACATAGCTATGGTTATAGTCATAAAATATCATGCAGATGGAATGAATGGTTTTCATTGATACACACATATGCATACACAATTAATCACTTGCTTGATGAAGTTTTTCTGATCCAATGGAATATTTTCAATTGCTGGCATTATAGTTATGTTGACAACAAGAAAGGTCACTGGTATCCAGCACCCATGATCATATTTAAGGATGCTGAAGAATTGAATAGGGTGCGGATAGCGGTATGGCTGACACACAGAATGAACCACCAAGACATGGGAGAAAGGTGGACGAGGAGAGCCCTCTTGGTCGAAGAGATGGTCAAGATTTTCAAAGAGCTTGATATTCAGTATCGCTTGTTGCCAATCGACATTAATGTTCGTGCCATGCCTCCTATGAACTCAAGTCGCCTTTCCTAATACATCAACTTCTAGCTGCGAGGTAAACAAGCAAACTATGAACTTTAAATTTTTCTTAGTAATAGAGCCCCATTGGGGGGAGCATAGCTGAGAGGCGAACAAACAATCTAAGAACTTTTAAGTGTTTTCCCTGTAAAAAATCCCCGTTGGGGGGAGCAATTGAGTTTTAGCATATGCAAATTCTATCATTTCATGAATATCGAAGCCACAACGGTGTTTATAGTCTGAAAATAGGTTCTCTACTCAATTGTTTCCATTATTCTTTGCTGATATTAGTGTTCCATCTCAATATTTTTCCATGTGATCTGAATACGCTGCTGATGAGTTCTTGAACATTCGCAGTGCAGTCCTGCAGTACCCCACGTATCAACAGTCTCTTGGTTTTCTGGCATTTTTGTCGAAAAAGGGTCATATTACGTGATCAAATACGAGATTCAAATAAAAATAATACCATATATTGATTGTGCAAAATAATACTTAATATAAAACACTACCATAAATGACAAACAAAATTGTTTGTTGCTGAAGTATGGGAGCGTAAAAGAAATGATACTTCCAGAATCAAGCATGAGGCTAGAGTATTTTTCGCATGAACAACCAAGTGCATGTTCTTTGCGGTCAAGAGGCATTCTGGTAAGAAAACCATTAATATGTGACATTTAACATTAAATAAGCTTGTAAAGGTCTCTCTTCTTAAAAGAGTGGCCAATACAATAATAACATTAGCGACTGGTACCTTATAAAATTGTAGAACCCGGAAGCCTGACTGCTCTGCAAACAATTGAGGATCTATAACTCATTTTACTCAAATCTCTACATAAATTGTTTGTGTTCTTGTTTAACTTACCACAAACAAGTAGCTATCAGAACAGAGAATCTATGACTTTTGTCTCTAATCTTGAGAAATAGAAACATTACTAATTTGGCCAAAATATTTTGAAAAAGTAAATCGTACAAAATAAAAACTTATATCTCACGTAAATTGAAGTAAAAGTAACCAAACCACTACAACCGTTAACTCCCACATCAAAGGAGCAACTCTTCAGATACGTCACTTAATTTATATTTCTTCCAAAACCCCACCGGAGGAATAAGAGAATGGCAGCGCACAAGAGAAGTGATGGTTCATACTCCAAACAGACAGCTTAATCAATTTTGTGCAAGTGCATGAAAGGAGATAATAGGCTAACAATTAAATATGCCAAGTTGAAGTTTAAACCCTGAGACATCCAACGTATGGAACTCAGAACGGTTGCAACTGCCACCATGGTCTCTTTGCAGGGCAGTGAGGCTGATAATGGTGGGTGTTTTGCACGGTTGAGCAGTGTATGTCAGGTACAAAATCTTCGGTATCAGATAGATTAAGAGAATTTTTTGACCAGTATAACCCTGAGGTTGTAGGAGGCGAAGAAATTTGTGGCACTGCCTATGAGGTCTCTGGCACCTGACCCGGACACTCATCATTTTCTAGCTCCTCCTCAGCAGATCTTAAGACCGGGGAACTATCAGAGTCTCCACGTTTGCCAGTATCAGTCTGGAAATACCCACAAGCACAAAAGAAGATAAAATGTAAGTTGTAACAACAGAAGATACTAAAGGAAAAGGTCAAAATACCGTGCTATTAAGCAATAAACTACCATAGTACTGGTAAGGACAATTTATCCTTTCTACATCTAATATTAGGAAATAAGGACACTTAAAAATAGGAGATAGACAGAAAGTCAAGGAAATGACACTCTGACATGCTTCCACATGTATGAAAAAGGCACTTGGACCTAGAAATTCTACAAGAGAGCTATCATATGGCTCAAAGCATAAAAGGTTGCAACATGCTAGCTGTTTCACCTCTTGTATACCATATGAGTGCCAAAACCAAAACAGACGACATAAAGCCCATGCAAAGTTTCCTGCTTCCACCGGGAGAAAGTAAAATACCGATATATATATATATATTCTCCTGCATTTTTAATTGTTGGGGAAGGATAAGAAGTAGTAATTCATCATATTTCGACGATCAAACTTGGCCCTTAAAATTACGTGGATCAACCTAACAGATTAAACACCTAGGTACTTCACAAAAGAACTATAGAGCAGACTTCACACAAATGGTTCAAAAGTTTGCTTCATGATAAGCACTTAAAAGTGTACATTTATTATAAGTTTAAATATCATTTTTATACTTTAAGTGCTATTAATTTAAGTATTTACTTTGATTTGTGCTTAAAACAATTATTGTTGTAAATTTTCATTTTTGGTTACTTTGATGCAGGCTAAGTAAAATGAGCATAACTTTCAATCCAGAAGCCCATTTGGTTCGAATCTTATATCTATGAAACGCGAATGGATTTCTCCACAAACTTGAAGAACAACTTAAAGCCCAAATCCAATGTTTAATGGGTCAAAATTGGGTTAAAATATAACCGAGAATTTGAGGCGTCCAACCTGACCTATGTGGACTTATGGGACTACTGCTACCTAACCAAAACTCCAAATGATGTGATTCAAGATTATCTAGAAA
>JANKKB010028792.1:0-16932 GCA_026225775.1 Bursera palmeri | reverse complement strand
CATTATATTAAAAAGATTACATTCCCCTCTAAATATATAGATGATAATCCTCATCTATTTTAGGGATATTTACAACATAAGAAAAAATCAGAAAACATTTAAAAAGGAAAAATGTAAAGACGGAAACTCATATCTACAGATTTGTTAACAAACAACCAAATCTCTTAAAATCATGGGATAAGAACAAGAATCTTTTAGCTGTAGATCTTCTCAATCTTAGCCCCTAACATTGCTGACAGACTATCAAATTAAATCTCCCTATAATTCTACAATGATCATACTAGAGTCTGTTGGGTATATCTCTTAAAAGTAATCCGAGGCAATAGTAGTTTTTCAGATATTTTATACTATGATTGAAACCCAATTTTAGACCAAAATTAAAATTCTCCATACTGATAATGGGAAAGAATTTTACAATTCTATTCTAGGCACCTACCTATTAGAGTAAGGGATTTTACACCAAACCTCTTGTGTCCATACTCCTGAACAAAATGAGGTGGCTGAATGAAAAAATCAACACTTATTAGATGTTGCCCGAGCCATTATGTTTACTACTAATGTTCCCAAACACTTTTATAGAGAGGCTATTCTCACCGTACCTTATTTGATGAATCGGATGCCTTCCTATATTTGTCAGTTTAAAGCCCCCCTTGATCTACTCTTAGCCACTTATCCACATGCTAGATTCTTGAGTCATTTGCCTATCAGAGTCTTTGGTTGTGTGGCCTTTGTTCACATCCATAAACATCAGAGCAACAAACTTGATCCCAATGTCACAAAATATGTCTTTCTTGGTTATTCACCACAACAAAAGGGCTACAAATATTTTTGATCCTCTCACTAATCGGTTCTACGTTAGTATGGATATTACTTTCTTTGAAGATCATCCTTTCTTTCCCCAAACTTATCTTCTCTAGAGTGGAAGATCAGTTTTACGACATTTCTGACATTCAATCACCTCCACTTCCCACTCAACCTTCATCTTTGCCTCTTTTTATTCCACCATTTGATACAGAAAAAGAAAACTTGTCTGAAGAAAAGTCAACTAAACTTCGTGTGTATACAAGGATGAAGAACCAACAAAGTATGGAGCAACCACTATCTTGCCAAGATTCAACTCCGAGTATACAACATCATAAGTCATCAGGTAATCCCGATAATCTAGATACTTCTCTACATCTTGAATCTAGTGAATTTTCTGATTTAGATATTCCTATTGCTCTTAGAAAAGGTACTAGATCATGTACGTCTCATCCGATTGCTAATTTTGTGTCATATCATAGATTATCACCATCCTTGAAAGCTTTTGTTTCTAATTTGACAAAAACAGAAATCCCTAAGTCTATACAGGAAGCTCTTAGTGTTCCACAATGGAAAGAGACAGTTTTTGATAAGACGAGGGCTTTGAAAAAAAATTAAACTTGGGAACTAGTCTATTTACCAAAGTGGAAAAACTCCTGTTGGGCGTAAATGAGTGTTTACAATAAAATTCAAAACTAATGGGTCGATTGAGAGGTACAAAGCAAGGTTAGTGGCAAAAGGATATACTCAGACTTATGGAATTGATTATCAAGAGACTTTTGCTCCAGTTGCAAAAATGAATACTGTGAGGATATTGTTATCTCTTGCTGCAATTCTTGACTGGCCTCTACGACAACTTGATGTAAAAAATGCTTTTCTCACTGGAGAGCTTGATGAGGAAGTATTTACGAACCTACCACCAGGATTTGAGAACTCATATGGGGTTGACAAAGTGTTCAAACTCAAGAGATCTTTATATGGGCTCAAACAATCTCCGAGGGCATGGTTTGATAGATTTAATAAAGCTATTAGAAACTATGGATACTCTCAAAGTCAAACAGATCACACTATGTTTTACAAACGCACCATTAAAGGGCAAGTTTTGATTCTCATCGTGTATGTGGATGATATTATTCTCACAGGTGATGATCTTGTTAAACAAGAAGCATTAAAAGTTTTTTTGGCAAAAGAATTTGAAATCAAAGATTTGGATACTTTGAGGTATTTTTTAGGATTAGAAGTTGTTAAGACCAAACAGGGAATCGTAGTCTCTCAGAGGAAGTACATCCTAGACTTACTGAGTAAGACTAGTATGTTAGGTTGTAAACTGGCTGAAACACCTATGGATCCGAATTTCAAATTAAGATCAGACTTAGGTGACTTGGTAGATAAAGGTCAATATCAGCGGTTAGTCAAAAAATTGATCTATTTATCTCATACTCGGCTTAATATTGCCTGTTCCGTAAGTGTGGTAAGTCAGTTTATGCACTCTCCTCATGAAGGATATTTAAAGACAGTTTATTGGATTCTAAGGTACTTAAAACATACTCCAGGCAAAGGATTGTTGTTCCAAAAGAATGAAAATATATTTGTTGAAGCTTTCACAGATGCTGATTGGGCAGGATGTGTTGATGATAGAATGTCTACATCCGGATATTGCATATTTGTAGGAGGAAATTTACTAACTTGGAGGAGGAAAAAACAGAACGTGGTTGCAAAAAGCAGTGCTAAAGCTGAATTTCGAGCTATCGCACAAGGCATATGTGAACTTCTTTGGATAAAGAGGCTTCTAGGTGAACTGAAGATTCCATGAAATCAACCTATGAAATTGTACTCAGATAATAAAGCTGCTATCAATATTTCTCATAATCCAGTTTAGCATGATAGAACAAAGCATATCGAAATTGATCGTCATTTTATCAAAGAGAAGCTTGACGAAGGAGTTCTATGTATTTCATTTATTCCTACTACACAGTAAGTGGCTGACATCCTTACAAAGAGTCTTCAATCACCACAATTTGATTTTCTAGTTGACAAGCTGGAAATGTTTTGTATCTATGAGCCAGCTTGAAGGGGAGCGATGAATATTTTCTAGATTTGGGGAATAATATTTTCAGATTTGGTGAATATTTCAGATTTAGTGCTTATGATTCTTTTCTTGTGCATTTATGTAAATCCTCTTAGGATATTCTGTATTAATTCTTAAATCTTTTTCCTGTATTAGAGTTAAACTTTGTAATATATAAAGACCACTTGTATACAAAGTTATTATTATCAAGAAATATAAAAATTTCTTCAATTAATATAATATTTCCCCAAAAAGAGGACACGTTAGAGGAGGATGAACCAGTGGTAAATGTAAACAGTGTTTCCACCTGATAAGTTTATTTGAACCATAACTAATCAAAAAACAGGATATATACGAGCTCAACCAAGTACACCAATCAAACAATAAAATGCCAGGATGTGACAAAATTTGACAACAGATGTGTTACCAGAATTTAAATGATTCTACTGCATTGAGTGAGAAAATTCATTAACTTACAAAAGCAACCATGACAACCTAAAAATTGATACAACAATGAATTATCAACTAAAGTAATACCTACGAACACTTGATTCTTCTGTCTCGAAAAGCATACGGAAACGCATCCCCACTGAAACACGTGTATGAAACACTGCTTTAACATACTTTGAAAGGGGTATGACAAACTCAGATGGACTAGCCCTGGATATTGAAACATGTCAGTAGAAAAGACACCAAGTGATAAAAAGAAAGTCAGATAATTATTGTCACCTCGGATTATAGAAAACCGTAAAACAGCTGTTAGTTGCAGCAGCATGAGCTGCTGCAGCAAGAAGTCCAATGTGCATGCTATCACTAGATAAAACAGATGATGGCATTACAGTTGGTGGTCGAACAGCACGTCGAATTCCCAAAAGAAGCTGATTCTTGTCATTCCTAATAATTGGACCTCACCAGAATAAGTATGATAAGTAAAGTAACACAATGAGACACATGACCTGAATAGTATGTGTTGAGAAAACAGAATTCTTTATATTACTAATCACTGAAACTATTACATATTTATAGTCCAAGATATGAAACAAAATAGGAAAGTAAATCACACACTGAATACTAAAGATCACCTAAAATCATATCAATAATATTTTAGGATCAAACACCCATATATCCTCAATAGAGAGATTAGGATAATTTAAATATTCCTTGTATGTTTTACCACTTCCCCTCAAGTTGAAGCATACATATTCTCAATACCCAACTTGTGACAAAGATGACAAATAGATGCTTGATAACTCTTTTTGACCACAATATAAATTTAGACTGATTCAACTTCATAGCAATGATAGTGTTTCAGGAGAATTGATTGATGAAGAGGTAGCCAAGCAGGAGAACAAATCTAGAAATATGAGACACGTGACAATTTCCAGTGATAGGAGACATGTTGCAACCATAATTCCTGGCGAGACTATATGAGTAGAGGTGACTTTTACTGCTAGCCAGAGGTGACGACGCCGTTCAACATTAAAGAAGTAAGATTTGGGACATAAGTGAAGTTTGGAAAAACTTTGGAGATATGGCTAAAGTAGGGCAAAAATTTTCAAGTGATTTGACAGTTTTTTATTTTTCAGATATACCCTCAGAAAATTAAAAAAAAAAAAACCAAAAGACTTTCAAATATTTCAGAACACAAGGAACTAAGTTTCACTAACAGTGTAGACCAAAAAAATATATTGGGAACAATAGACAATTGAAAGAAAAAAAGAGGCTGATTCTTTTTATGTATTTCAGCAGAAAACATAAGATTTAATAGAAAGAGAAGAGACTTCTTTTAAAAAATATAAATGCCCAAAAAACATTAAAGACCTAAAAGAAAAGAAAGACTTTTTTTTTTTCTTTTTCTTTTTCATTTTTGAAAAACAAAAATCTTTAAAGATCTCTAACCTCCTCTGGTATCGAGTTGAAAGACAGAGAAAAGAGAATTTTGTACATTATTAATCACTGAAACTATTACATATTTATAGTTCAGCTATGAAATAGAATAGGAAAGTAAATCACTCACACTGAATACTAACGATCACCTAAAATCATATCAAGAATATTTTAGGATCACACACTTCTATACCCTAAATAGAGAGATTACGATAATCTAAATATTCCTCGTTATTTTAACAGTATGGTATCTGGAAAAAAATAACAATAATAAAGAACATATACCAAATAAAGAGAACTGAGTCTCCAGCAACAAGTCTTTTGGCACTAACAAACACACTCCAGCCTGTAGTAAGAAGATGCCGTTTGGGCTGTCCTGCAATATGAGGAATAAAACAAGACACCTTTCACATAAGATCACAAGTCATAACTGAATTGAACATATCAGTAGAGCTAACATACTCAAATTAAGTTTCAAAAACATGATGTCTAAAGCTGTTTAATCATCTCTAATTAGTTGTGTAATTCTATGATATCCCATCAATGTGGTAACATAAAATTTAGAAGGAAAAAAGGTTAAATTATTATTTAAAAAAAAAAAAAGGATCTTTAAACTACAAACCAGAAAATTGTTCAATGGCTTATAAGTTAGCATAAAATAGCTCAAACCTGGTAAAGAAACCAACACTACTATATAAAATGTTACTGACCTTCACGTAAGGTTTAGCTTTAAAAAAAGGCATTCTCTGGCTGGTGATCTCACTCGTAGACAATTTTTAAGGCATTCTCTGGCTGGTGATCTCACTCGTAGACAATGTTTTTGATAAATTTCAAGGGATTATAAAAGATGTTTTTCTAGAAATTTCAAGGTTGGTTTCATGACTTCCGGAAATCCAAGAAAGATTTCTAACATTCAAAACCATCCAAGTTCACCTGCATTTTAGCTAAATCTCATGGTACGTTAATGAAATTTATCACAACGGATTCTTACAGGTGAGGGAGACAAGTGGTAGTAAGTTTAGGACTCAGCAAAAATAAGTATACTTGCACAAAATTCATAGATAGAACAAACCTTAAGAAGCCCCCAAAAAAGCAATAAAACTTTGACAAAAGTTTGATCTTCTGGAATAATAACCAAACAAGAAAGAGAACAAGTGGGGACCAAGTATAAAAGAAAATTAGCAAATAAGAGAACTACATAAACAATAAGAAGCCAACAAAAACCAAGAAGTGTGAGGAACAGAAAGAAGAAAGAGGAATATGCTGCTAGGATTTTCTTTCCCCCAAAATCTTTCTGAGTACCTATACAGGAATCATACAACCTAAAATTATAAAGAAGCCCAAATCACAACCAATAAAACTTACATTATGGTGGTTCCCTGCCCTATAACTTAGATCATTTGGAAACACCCACATCTAAGGTAACACAAAACTACTCACATATAGTATTATCCAAAAAAATAAAGCAAAGAATCAACTAAAAGAAATTTCCAAGGAAGTAGGTTCAACTTCTTGAAGTGCAGAACTATGACATCCATTAAACCAATAGAATAATGTGATGCAGCACTGGCAGGGCCTGATTTTTTAAGGAAAAAATATTGCAGAATAGATCTGAGTGGTTTGTTTAGGGTTTCTTAGAGATTAGAAAAGGAAGAAAATAACTGGAACTTAGGCTTCACACCTAAGAACAGATTGCATCACACAATCAAAATAACCTGAAGCTTTTCTTTAGAATATTCTTTCATTATTCAGCAGTCCAGCACACCATACATATTTGTACTAGTAAGTAGACTCTTCGAAAATAGAAAGAAGACATAAATGACTCAAAGACTTTGACTGACTCTTAGACTTTCCTTTACTGACTCTTAGACTTTCCAAAATTCTGGAATTTCAAAGAAGAAGTTATAAGCTGATGACTCCTTACACTAAATCCCATATTGTTCCAACATTATCTAAAGTATGCCAAATTAAAAATTGAGCTTTGGAATCTTTACTCCTACGTTTATAGACTTTTAAAGGAGCCTGCCACTTGTCTCCATCATAATGTGTTATGCAAGGGACAATTACAAGATGTGTTTAGCACAAGAGAAGCATATTCCAGCCAAAGGCATGGATGAAACACAACTTTGCTGATGACATTATTGAGGCAATTTCATCTTGGCACTTTGAAAAATTATTGTAATTTCAGTGCAGTAATTTGAAGCAAAGTGTTAATGTGAAACAAACTGCATTATGATAGTGATGGTGTTACTGTATTAGTAGATAAATATCAAGTTGAGTAATATTGTGAAAATTCTTCAGTTACTAACTCCCTTTCTACGATGAGGACCATGAGGCTGTGATCCATACTTAATCCTACGGGATGTGGCTATAACAAAGTTCAATCCATCTGTGTTATCAAAACTAAAGTCCAAACTCTCTTTAAAACATAATGTATCAAAGAAGATTAAACATCAAAACGCTTTCATTAATCAACAGAACGTAAGTGTGAAACCAACTAGAATAATAGGAAACTTATGTAACGAATAGCTCAAGGAGGAAGTACATAAAAAAAAAAATTTGTTTACTTGAGATCCTTGTATCTCATCATGCATTACACTAGGACATTTAACTCATGTTTATTAAATCTTGAACTCTTGAACTCCTAAACTCAAAAGGTATGTGTAAAAGTAAAATAACAGCAAAATTGCAGATATTTGAGATTCATTTGAAATGGCTTGCCTAGATGGACTTAGTATTGATCTTGTCGCTAGGCGAGTTCAGTGAAACTAGCCTTTGAAGTTTCTGAACCTTTCTTAAAATTTGTTGGAACGTAAAATGCCTCTTTCAAACCTTCCAAACAGAGTTCTAAGACGAACAGCTCGCAACTTAAAGTGAATAGGTAGACCACTGGTCTGTAACATGTTTCAAACTGAAACCAATCAAACTCTCATAAAGGGTTAGTCAATTGACTTTAACAAATTGCAAATATTCTCAAAACTGATTGGGAAGTGATGACCCAATCATCAGAAACCTAAACAACTACATAAAGACTAGTTGTTAGGTTGACCATGGTCAGTAAGAGGTAGACTAAATTAACCAGATTTTGAAAATGTTAAGTTAGAAGGAAAAGCTTTTCAATTTGCCTATAGATACAAGATTTTTGAGCTTCTAATATTCCATACTATTTTATTCCAAGGCTACTACAAATTATTTAGTTTTTTCTTTTATCACACACCCCACCACCCTGAACACAACGACAAACCACTGGCAGCCCAAACAAAGAGACAATTTTGAGTAATTCCTAAATCTTTTAATCCATTTACAAGGGATAACTGACTCGAAGTTTAAACTTACCAATTGATCAATGTTAATCATACTTCAGCGCTTCAAATTGAATTCTCTACTTTTTAAATTTATTCATTCATGAACCTTCAATATCTTTGTAAAGTGAGCGCACTTGACACACTTGTTTAAGGGTCAAGGAAAATATCCTGTATTGCAGCAATATACTTTTGTCAAAATGATGTATCTTCATAGCCACCAACTTAAATCTAGGCATTTGAAATCTCTCAATAGGAAAATAATAATAAGTAGACACGGCTATATTAGTGGGTTATGATGAGTAGTTGGAAGACTGTCTTACAATAAAATTGAAGCACGAAGAATGAAGAAATTTCAGTAATAACAAATAGAAGATGAGGTTCCCAGAAAATTTTTGCTCAGATCTATAGTTTGGTATCAGACCCCATACAAACGCACACGTTCACCAAATAGTTCTCCATTACTCCACTCCAAAATAAAACATTATGGACCTATACCTAATCTCTCAAATGAGATTTCTTAATATGATATAATTCAAAGTTAGGTATTTAATGAGGTGGATAAACAAAAAGGTTGTACACTTTTGCTCCTCTGAAAGAGCATGCTGACTGAGCTATTATTCATACTTTATCCACAATCACTTCTCGTGTAAAAATGTTGAGACAAATTTTACCAATACCCTCCATTTTAGGTCTAAATACATCAAAATACCTGTGTTTTGAAATTTAATTGAAATGCACTCTACCATGAATGATAATCTACCACAAATGTCAATCAAAGATATTATCATTACATTTCGAGAATTAACAGAAAAATAAATAAATTCCCTCTTAAAACTTTCTATTTCTCTCTTTCTTTAATAATTTGAAAACACTCTACTATGAATGACAATTTACCACAAATGTCATTCAAAGATATTATCATTACATTTCGAGAATTAAAAGAAAGATAAATAAAATTCCCAACTTTCTATTTCTCTCTTTCTTTAATCCCTCTTTTGTTTTCTTTCATTTTATGTCAGTCACCAAATTTTTTTCCTTCATTGCTTCTACTTCTTGTGTCGGGTTTATTTCACCATTTTGAATTTTCGCCTATCACCGTAAGACACAAGATTAATAACCACATTGAGTGAAATTGCTTTATCCCAACAAACTTATTAGTTTGGCCTCTCATGTTGGGTTACTATTCCATGCTTGACTTCAGAAGCAAACTTAAGTGAAGAAGTCTTGTTTGCTTTGGCTGTCCGTGGTTGGTTTGGCATGTAGAGAACTGAAAAAGCCTCATACTTGTTTACTCATTTACAGAACATTGCAATTTCAATTTTGGGTATTATAGAGTAGTCCCACATTATTTGTACTGAATTTCAATTGGAAGTTCACTAGAGTTTCTATGCTTATGAGACTTGATGTAGTAGCAGTTGTTTAACATTTTGCCCAAGAGAGAAACAAACTTAGGAACAAAGAATTTATGACTGGATAGCTACTCTTGTGGAAGCACAATGTTGCTACCACAATTTCTTTTTTTTCTTTTTTCTTTTTTTAACTATGTGATTTTTTTTTTTTAATGAGTTCAACATATATTATTTTTCAGAGAATTGCTAGCATCCAAAGTAAGCTACTTGGTTGGCTTCTTCATTCTCATTACTCTCTTCTAGTTAATGATATAGTTTCCAGTTAACAAGCCATAAAAGATCTGAACATTTTCCTTTTTACAATATTTTATTACTTATTACTATTTTATTTTGTAAATGGAACAACACTCTTAAAGGTAAAGGCGTCTAACACATATCTTTAACCAAAATACTTTAAAAAGATTAAAAACACACCTCATTAAAAACAATATCTAGTAAAAAACATAGACACAAGGTATATTAAAAGTAAAAGTAATGAGGAAGGCACAAGACTGTGTATGAAAGGTTTAACAGATATAATTTGGCCTAGAATATGAAGCCTTCTGAGATTGACACACATAAGAAGAACATCTTTAGCCTTCTCTATAACGTAAAACAGGTAGATCCCTAAATGGTGGATTTTGAAACAAAGCAACATCAATGATCCTCTTTTGTATGACAAAGAAAAAAAAAACAACAACAATGCTTCCTCCTAAAACCTAAGAGACTGAGAAAAACGGACAACATACCAAAGTTCAAGATCATAGTATTACTTCACTATTTTATTTTTTCTATATGAAACAAAAGATTTATGTTATTAATGAGAAAGATGAGTTACTTCACAGCTTCACTAGTAGTAGTGATGAAGGTAGCAACCAGAAAAAATACCCATAACGTCAAATGACATCATAGTTGGTCAAAGTAATGAGCTTTTCATCCTCCAATAAGTGCACTAAAATAGTTGACAACCTCAGTACAACAAGGAAAGAGACAAGCACCCTACAATCCTACCTCGAAAGATATGCCTGAACTTCCACTCAACATCATGGAGATCCCTAGCAATGAGTTCTTGCGCCGGTGGCTGCTGTGAGAAATCCTGCAATAATAGGAGGGAAGACAGAAAACAAAGATCATAAGCATTAGTCAAGTATCCTAAATCAGTTGAACCCAAGAAAGAGACTACCAGTGTAGGGAAGACTTTCTCAGCAGCCCGACGAGGAACAGAAAACCCTCCATGTGTACTAGTATCACTAGCTGTCAAAGTCTTGCAAAAATAATTCGTGGGCTGTTTGCTGGGAATCCCCAATTCCATAGGAACAAATGTCTCCTTCTGCTCTTGCTATACGTAAAAAGATAAATAAATAAATAAATAAATAAGGTCAAGAGTAGTAGCAATTACAAGCATGTTTTTCAAAATTCAGCACAAAAACAAAAAAACTCAGAATTACCGGTGTCAAAGGCTGCAATGTCATTTGAGCATATACTTCATCCGTCTCAACATCTGCCTGAAATTTCACAGAATTTATATGATTCAAAAGTTTTTCCTTCAAACCAATTACATCTTAAGACTGTAATAATAAGGCAATGGAGCTAAAAATAATAATGACGATAATAACAAAATTAGGAAAAGAGATAAATACAGCATATAGAAGAACCTACATGCATGGTGACATTGTGGAGTTGGCAAATCAACTGGGGTGGCAGGCTTGGGTAATTTGGAATGTGAGCATCAACTTCTTTGTTAGTGGTCGCAGCAACCTACAATAAAAGTAAGTTCACAAATAAATAAACAAATATACATATTTCTAAGAAATGAAATTGAGACAAGTAGACAGAAATCCCACTTTGATAAAAGAAAGAAAAACCTGCTCACTATGCCCCTGAGGGAAGTAGACCACACGGCTGCCCACCGTTGGTAGGGACACTAACGGCCCAGCACAGGCGTGCCATAGCTCCGAATTTAAGCACTTCTTCTCCCCTATTATCATATTCATAATATTAAAATCTTCCAACCCAAACTAAATTGATGCCCACTAAATATTTGATCAAATGCTTTTTTGACCATTATTATTAAAATAAACAAACCATAAGTATCTAACGAAAAAAAAAAAACAGAGAGAGAGAGAAGAAACGGCAAGAGATAAAATACCTTCATGACCCTGTTGACCCAAGCCTGATGTTGAAAGCTTCATTCACACTTTTTTATTATTATCTTGTAAAATAATTTATGAAAACAAAACCCTAGCTAGGACAGGTTGTGATGCCTCATATCTACTGCTACTGAGTTCAAACCATCCTTACAAATCCATGCAAACTAAGTAAAAGTTTTGAAATTGAGCAACATTTGTTCAGTTTGAGAATGAGATCGCCATGGGAGAGCTGAACTAAGGTTATCTCTCCCCTTCTTGATTGGGCCTAAGAGACAGTCCAAGTCTCTCTTTTTACTCTCAGCTTTTTGAAACTCACTGTGGACTTGATAGAGAGAGAGAGAGACGCTGTCAGAGTCAGTGGTGTGTCTTATAAGGGACCCGACCACGGTGGACCTGAGAACAGAAGAGAGAGAAGAGCAAGTTTTGGGAAAGGTGAGATCTCCACCGTCGAAGGATCCGTACAGGAGGACATTGACCGTTCATTTGGAAACTGATTTGACAGCAGGCATGTGCCACCATCTCAAGTGGTCATTGTCAGAGAGTACGGATTTCTTTTAATTTTTATTTTTTAAATAAACCAACCAGAAACAAAATTATAGATATTTTAAACACCGTAAGTTAGAGGACCGCAAAAAATCACTGTACCACAATTTGAAAGGATGAGCATTCGGAGGTACATTAACACTCATATCTTTCCGACAAAGCTTTTTGAAACTAACACGTTATTATATTTCTTTTTTTCAAGTATGGATTTATATTAGGGAAATTTACTGCCTTGAGGTATGGCTTAGAGTGGGATTACTTTAATCTTTTTCAAGTATCTCATTCTTGTAAAAGTAGAACTTAAATTTTATTCACACTTATAAATAATGCTTAAAATAAATCCATATGATCAATAAAACTTCAATTACTTTAATTTTCAATAAAAGAAAAATTTATCCTTAAACTATAACTTTGATCTATTAATATTAATATTTTATTGACATAGATGTCTTTTTCTAAGTAATTCATATGTTTTAGATAAAATTTTATTTAATTAAAAAAAAACTTAATTTAAAGTGTACTAAAAAAAGGGTTTTGTAAAAAAAATGTTGAGGTTTATATAGCTCATTAACTTAATATCACGCCGAAATGGACTTTTTTGTTTATATCATCAAACTTTTTAAAGTAACAAATTTTTATCAGTTAGCCTTAACTAACAGATTTTGTTGCCTTCCAAATTAATAAAAATTTGAGAGGACATTTACCTTTATTAACCGAACCCTAATTCTCAAACTAATTACAACCTTAAGTCCTAAACCAATATAATTCTAGTTTTCATTTTATAGATAAACAACAATAAAAATGGGTGAAATTATGGTGAATTTGGCTCAGTTGGAATCATGGTTGATGGTGGTGGTGCTTACTGTAGTTATAGTAATGTTATGTGGTGATGTGACAATTGATTATGTGATTTGGCCAAATGAAAGTTGTTTGGTGAGCAACTTGGCCTACGGGTGACTATTAATGTGCAATTTGCCTTGGCGATGGTTTTGATGGTTGTTGGTGGTTGTTATTTATAATTTTATATTGGCGGTCTGTTACTTCTCAAAATCTCTTATTTGTAAATTTTAGATGCGACTAAATATGAAAATAATTCTTGCAATTTTTTCTTTTTTTAATATCATATCGATTACCATTATCCAAAATATACACATTCTTAAGTTTACGTATCATAGCCCAAGTTTATTATAAAATTAAACCTATAGATATATATCAATACCAACACCCAAATTTTTAATATATTAACAACTAGTCATAATAAGTAGTTTTCCAAAATCTTGACTAAAATGAAGACAAATTCCAAAAATCTTACATGCTATCATCCATAACATCGAGGAAAGTTTGGGAACCTCACTACCTTGCATGTCATCTTGTATACTTGTTGAGGAAGGGATGAGTGACACAACCCAGTTAGAAATCTCTAATCTTACACTCTACTGCACACACTCACACATTCATACAAGTCCAATATTTCAAATGTTATGCAACGTATCCACCATTCATGCACTGATATATCATGCATGTATGTTATTCACATCACATGTCTTATGAGTCACTTACCATTCATGCATCAATGTATAATGCATACTCACCAACCGACATCATGTGCCACACAAGTCATTACCATTCATGCATTTTCATAAACCTTCATCAATCACCACTCATGCATCAATTGTCATGCATAACTATTAACTAATTTAAAATGCCACATATATAAATCATTATCTATGCGCTAATATATTCCACACACTCATTAATCAATCTGGCATGTTATACAAGCTATAAATTGTGCATAAACCATACATATCAATTAGCCCACAAAAAGACTATTCAATTCATTGACCATCCTCAGCTTACGTCTATCTATTAACAAACATTATATATTACATAAGTCTGATGCATATCCCAGCCATGGTTGATGCATTTCAGATCATGCATTTCCAACATTTGAGTGAGATTAAAACTTGAATAAAATAACAACATTAACATCAATAAATAATCCAAATAACTCTTAAAACAACCTGAACATCAATAATATTCAAGCCTCAACTAACAACACAAATCTTCCAGCAACAACATCAAAAACGTCAACCTCCAATATACACAACACATGGACAACTTCACAACTCTTCAACAACAAGAACACAACAAGAAGAAGAGAAACATCAACTTCAACAAACAAGAAAAGTTAAAACTTACACAAATTAAGATAGGTGCCAACGGGGTCTTTAAGCATAAAGGAAATCCACCAACTTGAAGCCTTCAAGCATAAAGGACTACGTCCACCAACTTGAAGTTTTCCACCAACATTTCCTTGGCATGGAAAATGGATAAAAGAAGATAAACAAGAGAGAGCCTCTCTTCAACACAAAGTGTTTTCATTTCATGATTCATCAAAAGTCTAAGGGAATAATACCAAAGGAAGCCATATATATTAGGCTTCTAAAAAAGGGTGGAAAATACAAAATTAACCACCAAATTATATACTTAATTACAACACAAATTATATTAACCTGGATTGGACCTCTCTGATTGATTAATCAATACATGAGCGAAACCTCCAGTGGCATTTCTCGTAATTATGAGCGAACTCTTTGTCTTGATCTTGATTAATCAACAGGTGAGCAAAAGCCGTTAGCATTAAGCCAATTCCATAAATAGCCACATCATGGGCAGTTTAGGTTTCATGCATTGAAATAGCCCACATCTTGACACTTACAAACTTAACACAATACTTGTAAAATACAAGTAAAAAGCTTACAACTAAATATGACAAATATAAATGAAATTATAACAAACGACACTAAGACAAATTAAAACAAACTTATAGTAATTAAAGTTCAGAAGCGATTCTTATTTAGGAGACTATACAATCCAACCAATTAACTTATAATTGAATTTTATAGCATCCCAATGATAAAATTAAAGAATACTTACCGAATTTGGATTTAGGAACTCAACCTTGATCTTCTCGACTTGTACGGAAGGAAAAGTGGGATGCAATATGCATCAAAGTCGATCATCATCATGTATAAATTTACAAATATGCATATACAAATTAATTCCTCGACTTAGTGTTCTCTTTGGACCCATATTCATACGGCTCATCCAAGTACTAACACTAGAATCTATCATCCTTGTACATATATATTAAAATGATCATAACCATCAATTCCATAGTCTAGTGTTTTCCTTAAACTTGTATTATTGCAGACCATCCAAGGCTTAACACTAAGACTTTAGTATTTGTGCTCCTCTTGGACCCATATCACAATAGTCCATCCAAGGTCCAACGCTGATACATTTTCATGTCTAATTCAAAATATAAGAAAATGCACAGACCAACGAATTCATCGTTTATATTTCATGTAGATACCGTAACAATATGGAAAATCACACAAGTTATTCTTCATTAGTGCAAAAGTAATCTAGAGACCATATTAGCATTCATATCCGAGTCAGTACCATTCTTAAGGCCACCCCATAACTAAAGATCGTATGAGTTCCCATCCGACCTCTTAGGTTACTACACGCACAAATCACTAAACCTAAGTTTGCACACAAATCAATTTTGTAAACTTGATTCATTAAGTTAGTGCACACACAAACTGCTTAACTTTAGTCCACACACAAATTAAATAAATATGTAATCCCGATCTCTTGAGTTGAATTATGCAAAAACCACTAAACCCAAGTCCACACACATTTCCATATTCATGGATACACACAAAACTACCAATCACAAGTCCCACATAATCTTAAATTATCATTATGGGCCCTTGAGTTGGTGCAGGCACTGTCATGCCCTGGAACCCCTTATACAAGAATTCTAAGGGTGAATTGATTAAATAAATATAATAAAATTTTTAAGAATTGTTTTAATCCAAAGACTCATACATAAAAAATAATTTTTTTTACATAATACTTAAATACCTAAGTATAACCCAAAGACTATCCGAGATCCTCTATGTGAGCTCCAGAATACCATCGCTAGACTCCTAACCTTAGGTATCTATGGAGAAAGGGATGAGGAACATAGCCTAATAAGAATTTCATAACTATACAATTCTATAACATCTCAAGTCTAAAGCGTGTATCAAACAATCCACATAACATTTGTAATCATGTGAGAATAATCATGGTAATCTATCTAGTCATTTCATTTTCTCACTCACACATACAGATTTCATTACCTGAATTTTTGACTCATAATTACAACACATGCATCAAATTATCGTAAAAGTCAAGCAATTGTCACATATACAAATTTTTCAATCTAGTATTTTCCTTAGATCTCGAGTATAGAGTTAGACCCATCTAAGGTCTAACATTAGATCCCCATCTGTGCTTTCCTTGGATCCTGAGTATAGAGTTGGGCCCATCCAAGGCCTAGTACCAACATACCATCCATGTTCCTGTGGATCCCATATACAAAGCTGGGCCCATCCAAGTCCAAAATGAATTTTCATTCTCAATCAACACATCACAAACCACTAGCCCACATGGCCACACAATCATACACATCTCATCTAGATACACATATCGACACTCAATCAAATAGTTATCATATCCAAATTTTTTAATCTAGTGTTTTCCTTGGATCTTGCGTACAGAGTTAGACCCACCTAAGGCTTAACACTATATCTACATTCATAAGTGTTTCCCCTAAATCTTTCATCAAGCAGGCCAAAATAAGGTCTAACAAGAGAAGTAAATCCACAAATGTTTCCTTTAAATCCCATATCAAGTAGGCTGAAATAAGGTAATTATTCTTACCAATTGTAATTTTC
>JANKKB010028791.1:0-11902 GCA_026225775.1 Bursera palmeri | reverse complement strand
ATAACATGAAATACTGTTAGGTTTTTTTGATATTTAATTTTTTTTTACATGTTCTGTTAAGTTGCTTGGAATGAATTATTGCTTCTGCCATGGTTCCTTACAGTTTCAGTGTAGGTTTAATTTTCATTTAGATTTGTTTTCTTTGCAAGTATATCATTTGATAACTAATAATTTCTAATTTTCGGTCAGGACTTCCGTAAGGATTGGTTATCAATTTTGATGATTGTCACATCTGCTCGATCGTCTATAAACATAAGACATTTGGAGAAAGCTACCGTCTCCACAGGAAAAGAAGGATTACTATCTGAAGGAAATACTGCTTACAATTGGTCCAGGTACTCATTTGATTTTGATTTCATTAACTTACTAGCGCCTATTTTTCTATTAACTTTAAATCAAACTCGTTAAAATAATTTTGTGCTTCCAATGAGAGATATTTGTTTTGAGCTGTGGCTTTTTGTATTTACATAACATTGTGACATAGTAAAATAATAATAATAATTAAAAAACAAAGAAGAGGGAGAAGTTAAGCAGTTACGTTTATTACTCTGTAATTCTTTTTCTTTTGGTCCTATTCTAGGTGGGAATTGTATAAAAGCCTCAGCGAGATTCTAAGTTTCTCTTGCTTCTTTTTTTCTTAGTTTAATAAATTGCTCTTGCGTACCTATACCAGCAAAAAGAATTCTGCCAACAGACATGTAACTTTTTGTCAATGTATTCTCTGTTCCATGAAGCTTAAATTTTCTTCTCCAGTATAAACCCTAAATTTAATTGCTAGTTCACACATAGATTATAAACAATCCATAGTCTAAAATTTCATGATTTGTCAGCAATAGCTCTTTAAGGGAAAGTCATTAAATTGTAAGTCAAAGTGCATTTTTTGGCCTATCTCTGGGCTCAAGTTTCAAGGAAATTTCAAGACGCCTCTTTCTTCTTTTTCATATTAATTAGAATGGGGTCTAGGCCAGTAATTTTGCTTCCATCATTGGGGGTTGATCCAACACCTTTGTGGATCTTTTGTCCACTTTTGTATTCTTTTTCATTTATTATTATAATTTTCAGTTTCCTATTTATTTATTTTTTTTTTAAAAAAAAAAGAGTAAGAAAGTAATTGTATAATATCTGATGCACAGTTATCATGTAACCAAAGATGGATACTTTTATGAGAGTTTGAAGCAGTATTAGCTTTTGTAAAAGGTTGTTGATAAAGTTCTGGCATATAGGTCATAGGCTGTGCCACTTCAGTTTTGAATTGGAAGCAATTAATTAGAAGCATATTGAACGACTTCATGAAAATTCGCTTGTGTTGTCAGCTTCAGCAAGATGGGTTAACTGGTGGGCTCAGTTTTTGCTTATCTTGAGGAAGTTTAATGCTATTGTTCTCAGCCTATTCTGGTGATTCTAATTGCTATAGTGAGATGTTTATTATTATGAAAAATTAATGAAAATGAAATCAGCTTCAACAATTGATGAATAAATCATACATGGGCATTTGCTTGTCACACACACATGGACAAGAGACGTGAAGGAAACAGTATAATGTGTTTGAATCTCTTTCAATGTAGATGTGTTGATGAACTGGAATCTCAGTTGTCAAAGCATGGAAGTCTCAGAAAGCTTTATTTCTACCACCAGCACCTTACAGCGGTATTTTATCTCTTTGTACTTCTGTAGTTGGTTTACTGGAAATAACTTAATATAAGTGATATGACCCTATTATGTCTGCTTCCATTTTCTAATATGTAATTCTGAGGTGACTAACTGTTACTGCAGGTTTTTAGGAACACTATGTTTGGTCCAGAAGGACGTCCTCAGCATTGCTGTGCATGGCTTGGTGTGGCTAGTAGTTTTCCGGAGTGTGCTTCCCCAATTGTTTCTGAAGAGGTAGTTCTACCACCCCTATCACTAACCAATCGAAACCGCCTTCTCTCTCCCCAATCTCGGTCACGTCCTCAATTTATAATACTTTTGCATGCTAAAACCAAAATAAGGACAACATGCCATATCTTTGTAAAATTGCATTTACAGAGTGCTCCTAGAGCTGAGGTGGTATCAGTGTTGTCAAAAGTTCACCTAACAATGCTTAACTGAAAACTGTGAGGGGAGAAAATGCTTTCTCTTAGAATGAAGGATGTCTATTGAACTGCAGGCAGGGTAGGCACAGAAAGCACATACTTCACATAAAGTTTGAAGTGCAAAGAAGAATATCTTTTTTATTTTTTGTTGATACTTTATTCTTTTATTTTAAAATTTTGTTCTCATTAAATAATCCACTGCCAACCCGAAATCAAAGACTTTTTTTTGCTCTTTTTAACAATTATTTTGTATTTTATGCGTTTTTTTTTTTTAATTTTAATTTTTGATTCTTTGATAAAATTTATAGATTGATATGTTTGAATTCTTTTATTGTATAAATGACTCTTTCTTGGCAAATATGATTTTTATTTTTGTTTTACAAACATGGACTTAAGTTCATTCAAGCATGGACTGTGCATTTGCTTTTTGCATCTAGGTATTTGTAATTGTCTTGTTTGCTGGAGTAAACTTGGATGAGAGGCCTTTGACGGGTGAATTATCATATTGAAATTAGGATAATTTACTTAAAAAAATGATAGGGCGTTGACTACAGATTTCTTCCTCGAGATTCTATGTCAAAAACGATTTTTTTATTTCTGAGCCTTAAGTTGGAATTTAATTTTTCACTTTCCTTGAATGATTGTTATGGTGATTCAGTTTTGTTTAATATATGTCAGCTTGTCTAACTGCTAATGCACAATACCAAAATGGTCATTTTTCTTTCAGTATTCTGTTGGACGAATGCTATATCCAGATGCATCTATTTCTGTTTGTGGACAAATACAGTATTAGATACTTTGCATAGCCACCTCTCTTGTCATGTAAAGAAAAAAGAAGTGGGAAGTGACTTAGAATTTTACCTTATATGATAATGCAAGCAGGTAACTAAAATTGGGCGAGATGCAGTTCTATATGTTGAGTCTCTTGTAGAATCAATCATGGGAGGATTGGAGGGGCTGATTAACATTCTTGATTCTGAAGGAGGATTTGGCGCTCTAGAGATTCAGGTTCTTACTTTAATTTTATTCCCCAATAAGATCTTATTCTTAAGTTAATTCAGTTTAATAACTTATTTGATAGTAGTATGTTCCATAAAACTAATTTGGAGAAAAATTTCAGCTTCTTCCAGAGCAGGCAGCTTTTTATTTGAACAATGCATCAAGAATATCAATTCCTTCGATGAAATCTCCAAAAGTAGCAGCTGGTTTTGCTTTGCCTGGCCATGAGAGCTATCCTGAAAATAATAATTCTATAAAAATGTAAGGAACTTTTGATAAGAGCATGGAATTTCTTTATTGAGAAAGCTGCAATTCAGACAGTTAATGAAATTTAAACTTTCTTTTCAATGGCAGGTTAGAAGCTGCAATGCAGAGGCTGACCAACTTATGTTCAGTTTTAAATGATATGGAGCCTATATGTGTTCTTAACCACGTATTTGTTCTGAGGGAGGTGAGACAATCATTCCTTAGAGCTGTCCACTTCTCTCTTTTCTTGTGTTAAATAGAAACGGGTGTAGGAATATTTTAGTCAACTAGATTCTTCTAATTGCTTTCTGTACTTATAATTTTTTATGTCCTTACCTTAATGGATACATATATGTTGTGCAGTACATGAGGGAATGCATCCTTGGGAATTTCAGGAGGAGATTACTTGCCATATTGAAAACTGATAATGATCTTCAACGGCCTTCCATTTTGGAGTCCATGATTCACAGACACATGAGCATTGTCCACTTGGCTGAGCAGCATATTAGCATGGACCTAACCCAGGGTATTCGTGAAATTCTACTCACAGAGGCCTTCACGGGACCAGTTACTTCTCTGCAGATATTTGATAAACCAGCGGAGCAACTCACTGGATCAGCAACTGAAGTTGTATGCAACTGGTACATAGAAAATATTGTCAAGGATATATCTGGTGCTGGAATCCTGTTTACACCGATGCATAAATGCTTCAAAAGCACAAGGCCTGTTGGTGGATATTTCGCTGAGTCGGTCACTGATTTCAGTGAACTGCAAGCCTTTGTTCGTCTTTTTGGTGGCTATGGAGTGGACAGACTGGATAGAATGATGAAAGATCATACAGCTGCTCTCTTGAACTGTATTGACACATCATTGCGGTCAAACCGTGAGTTGTTGGAGGCAGTTGCTGTTAGCATGCATTCTGGTGATCGAATAGAAAGAGAGGCCTGTTTGAAGCAGATTGTGGATTTGGACACACTAATTGGGTTTTGTATTGAGGCAGGACAAGCACTATCTTTTGATTACTTGCTAGCTGAAGCTGCTGGAGCCGTCCTTGAAGAAGGTGCGCCATTGATATACACATTACTTGCTGGGGTAGTTAAGCATATACCTGAAGAAATACCTGAAAAGAAGGAAATCAGGAGGTTGAAGGGGGTGGCAAACAGTGTTGGGGTGGTTGCTGATCATGATTCTGAGTGGGTTAGATCAATTTTGGAGGAGGTTGGGGGTGCAAATGATGATTCATGGAGCTTGTTGCCTTACTTGTTTGCAACCTTCATGACTTCCAATATTTGGAGCACCACTGGCTTCAATGTTGAGACAGGAGGTTTCAACAACAACATTTATTGCCTGGCTAGGTGGGTTTTATTTTTTCTAGTGTATCCATTGTATTTCCAACTTCTGGTAGTGGTTTAATTAATTTGGAGAGTTATAATGGTGTCTTTCCTTTTTCATGATCTGTCAATTGAAGCTTGATATGCTTATAATTGCATCCACTCTGCATTTTTAGTCCAGAAATGGCTTTAAATGTTTTGTATCTTTACTAACTAGAATTTCTTCTTCCATGATGGAATTTTTCTGGCAGGTGCATAAATGCCGTAATTGCAGGACGTGAATATGTTAGATTGGAACGTGAACATCAACGGAGACAATCTTTCTCAAATGGCCATGCTGCTGAGGGTTTGGATCCTGAGGTACAAAACCGTGTTTCAGCAGAAGCAAGCATTAAGTCTGCAATGCAGGTCTTTGTCAAATTCTCTGCAGGATTAGTACTAGATTCGTTGAACGAAATTCACAGGTAAGAGAATTACCTTATATCGAGCAGCATTTATATTTGTATTTGTTTGTGACCTCATCCTAGTTCTTTTCAAGCCCTTGTCAACTTTCCTCCTAGCCTTTCTCAAAACACTCTCATTACTATGTTAATTTATCTATAAGACTAGTCATACTTGCATTTTGCAGAATTCTTCCATATATTTTTCTTGCCTTTGCTACAATATCTTGTATGTCGCATTTATTATGTGCATTGAATTTCATTCAACCATGTGTGATGCTTATAAGGGCAACAGTACAGTAGCTGGTTGGTTAGATATCAAAGGACTGGGTGGCAGGCTCTCTTACATAGCCTGGCACTACAGCATTTCCCTGCCTTCTAATAAAGGACATTGTAGATTAAGGCTATGCGGAGGCCACCCATGTATGCCCTCGATGGACTGTTTTCTAACTCAAAGAAATTATTTGTAAAAATGAATATGACAAAACACCACAAAACTTCTTTTCGTCATTCAATCTTAATCTTCAATATAAGGCCCTAGACTCCTTGGTGCTCGGTTTTGGGACTGAGCACTCATAAGAATGTAGTAAAGTAGTTTCAAGAGAAAATTCAGTTCCTTAATCTCTGTATATGTAGCCCTTTTAGCAACATTGAAAAACTTAAAGAGACTAAATTAAACCCTTAGAGTTCATGTTTCACTATAATTAACTCTAGACCTATAGGTTTTTGTTTGAAAGATAACTCAAGAAATAAGTGAATCGAAACAATAAGATGTAATCGTTTTCAAGAACAACGTTAACTAAATTCTGCCACGCCTGAGAAATATGTAGGAAGTGTCATGCAGATCTGATTGATTTTCTTATAGATTTGTTCTGTATTTTAGCATCGTAAGCCTCTTGCACTGATTTTCTAGCTACTGAGTTTAAAAGTAAAATGATACTAACAGTTGTTTTAGCATCGTAAGCCTCTTGCACTGATTTTCTAGCTACTGAGTTTAAAAGTAAAATGATACTAACAGTTTTCTGGTTTAGTTTTCTCTGCTTATCACCATGAATCTATTTTATTTTCGAGTTAACAATAGTCATTTAAGGATATTCATTTGTTAAGTTTTCTGATTGCTCATATTAATAACTACATTAGAATTTATGGATATTGATGATAAATCTCTATGCTCTAAACAGATCTCATCTGGTCGCCAAGCTTATCTTTCTGGACCAACTTTGTGAGATATCACCATTCCTTCCAAGAAGTTCTCTTGAACCCCATGTTCCTTATGCCATTCTCCGTTCCTTATATAGTCAGTATTATTCAAATTCTCCATCTACCCCGCTGGCATTGCTGAGTGCGTCACCCCGACATTCACCTGCTGTATCATTAGCACATGCATCTCCTATAACGAGGCAACCCCGTGGAGATTCAACTCCCCAGTATAGCGGGTTTGATTCAAGCTACTTTAAAGGATCATCATCCCATAGCCAGGAACACTTCTATGATCGTGATAGTGGAGGCCTAAAGAGCAGTGATAGTAGGCACCGGAATGTTCGCCGGTCTGGGCCACTGGATTACAGTTCAAGCCATAAAGTAAAGTTTGTTGAAGGGTCAACTTCGGGAAGTACTGGTCCCAGTCCACTGCCAAGATTTGCAGTATCAAGGTCTGGTCCCATATCGTACAAGTAGCCTTAAGGAGAGAGAAATGGTAAATTATCTACTTCTCATCGGTGATGAGGTATTAATTAGCCTATGTAATTAGAGAGCTCCTTCATACAAATTGTGCAAAATATTTGTAGATGTACTTGACAACTTCCACTTTGTAACAGTTTTGATCCTGTAAGTTAAAGCCAATTATGTTTGAGATGCATTCGTATGTGGTTTTTAGATTTATTTTTCTGTGTAGTATATATATATATATATATATATATATATATATATATATATAGGTTTGGTTTAGAGTGAAAGACGTTTCACTTTCAGTGTATCGATCGAGGGCATTCACTGAGGGGTTGGAAACCATTGTGGACAGATGTGTCTTGGACAGAATTTCTCTTGCACGATTATTATAGATTTCAGAATTTCTCGTGCATTATTACTACGCATTTCAACATTCAGCTACACTTCTATAACAATGCGCATTCACCTTCCTGAAAGTCATTTCAGGCCTTCAGAAAGCCAGAACAACACTGCAAAAGTTTGAACCCATAATAACCTTCATAAAAAAATTTCAATCTAAAAGACTAAAAAAGTATTCGATAAGGGATGGTGTTATTGCGTCTTTGGATATTAAAGATTTAATCTTTTCAGGATAAAAAAAGAATCAATTAAAATATTTTTTATTTTTATTTATACTCTTGAAAGAAATAAATATATAACATATGTTTCTTATGCAGTTATGCCCGGGCAAAAAGTTAGCGGACGCACATTCAATTCCAGAACATAAAAAATGTGCGCGTGACATTACAAAATAGATTCTCTTTCAAAAGCAAAACGGAAAAGAAACTATTTAACGTTCCAAATGGGTATACATTTTACAAAACCATATGATAGGCTAACAATCTTCCAAATCCAAATTAAATAAACTCTGTTCTTTGAAAATTATCAAATAGATGATATTCATTTTAGACTTTTACTTAAAGTATATAAATAATAGTCCTTCTATTGTGAATAAATCTACGTAACTTTAAAAGTTATCTTTTATTTTATAAAAGTTATCTTCTATTTTAACTTTAAAATATTACAAAGATTATTAAATCTTAAAAACACAACTAAGAATCTTGAAATTTTTGACGTCATGATTTTTTGTCGAGTTTGATAATAGTCATCCATCATACATTTTAAAGATTAAATATTTAACAATATCCAACAGTTGTCTACGAAATGTTTGTGTCAAACATCAAATTACAAATGGGTCATCACGTCTAAACTTTTCAAAAATTATATATTTTTTAATAAGATCCCTTAATTTAGATCATTTAAAAAAAAAAAAAAAAACTCTCCAAATTTCCAGAAGACTATGAATTACAAGATTATACATCAATTATCTTTTCCGTCTTTTAACTTAGTCAAAGACTGACATCCATAATTTTCACCTTTTGTATGGAAATTATACCTAATGCTGAAATATTTTAATGAAGAACCCAATAAATTTATCCGATCTTTGCTGCATCACTTTCATATATTGTCAGAGAAGAAGCAATTTATTATGATCTAAGTTAGAAGAATTTATTATTACTATTATTTGAACTTTTATCAATTATTTAAGTTAGTACAGGACGTACAAATTTGAATCTCAAACTCTCTAATTTAAAGACACAAACTCCTGCATAAAACTCCACCTTTTGTATCTTCTTACAAGCCCATTTCATCAATTTTCGTGTCATTTTCTCTATATGATCAGGCAAACTTTGGCAAATTCATGCAACACCTATCCATATTTGCAAAACTTTCCAACATCTGAGCAAATTCTTTAAGCAATATATGTTATCAACACTATGTATAGAAGCCTGTTTATATATAGTTGATGCGGTTATTGCTTGTAATAAGACACCAATGATTATGTACAATATAGCAGGTTATTTAGGTGAAGTTGCAACTCATCTGAAAAGAAACTTGCTAAAACTCAGCGTAGGTGGTGCCTGCAAGATGAACATAGAAGGTAATATATTCAGTCAATTAAGATTACAGGTATGAGAAAGGATTACCCGTAGAAAATTAAAGCAAAACGAACCTTAAAGTTTCTTTTGTTCCACGGCGAACTTTACAGCGGATTGTTGGGAGGCCAAGGCGCTGGTGAGCCTCATACCGGTGACATCCAGAGAAACCTATAAAAATCAACAAAGGAATATTGAGCTTGGATGTTGGAAAAAAAATTAAAGGCGTACTCATTTATAGCCAAGATTGGCCTCTAGAGAACTGTTTCTTTTTGCTTCTTTTGCCTCTCCTCCATTTTTTCTTGGATAATAACACACAAACATCAAGTATCACTATTCCTTACAGGAGATTCAAATTTGTACATACCATAGTAATTTCCTTCAACCTCGAGCACATCAATCTGCATCAATTTTTGTATATCAAGTCAATTAAAAGTAACCAAGTGGAAGTCAAATAAAAAAGATATTGGAACTATATATACCCATGAATTACCTGCAAAAGTAGGAAATATAAAGGCCACATTCTATTATTTATGTAACAGTACAAACCCTTCACTGTATGCAGACATAGCATAGAAATCTTATAAAACATCTGAATTCATCAGAGGTTGCATGATTCTTTGGTTTTGCTTTAGAGTATGTGTTTCATGCTCATTTAAACAGATCAGAGTTTCATATACTTAGATTTTTTTTTCCTCTGTAAATTCTTTTATTGTTAGCAATTGGCACATATTTCATAACTGATTAAGCAGGATGGTATGATGAATTCAGGATTCGTGTATCACATTTAGCTACGACTAAGCTTTTCTTCCTTGTCAGAAAATAAAATGAGTTCATAAATAGACAGACCCTAGACTTTCCAGAATTCACAATTCAATCACTCATTTGCTTTGGTTCCAAAAAATCAATTCCCTTTAAAACAATGAAAAGAAGAAGTCTTCAATGGCAATAAGGCAGACATCAAAATTCCTAAATGAGTTAAAATGAAAGAAACGAGAACAAAAGAATATTTGAGGAGGTCATAGAAGAGGAGATATGACTAGTCTGTCACAACTGATTAACAATTTTTCCATAACCAAAGTAATTTCTTAATCATTATTTTCAGAAACTAAATATTGAACAACATGAAATTAAAAAGGTTCATTTTATCTTCATTTCCAACACTTTCTAGCTCACCAAACATTGGACACACTTTAAACGACTTATTTGTAGAAAAAAATGAAGAAATTACAGAAAAAGAAGCTTACAGGTACTTGGAGGCCAATTTCTTTAATGCTGTCCATGAGTTCCTCGACTTTGTTAGGATCATTAGCTCTAGTACGCATCAGGGGTCTCTTTATCTTATCAAGGGGAAGTTCCAGTATAACTGGCCCCCCACTTTGAGCACTAGTACTAATACTACCGGGAGGACTCCCTGAATTTAAGCAACATACACAAATGAAAGAGTATTGGACATCGATAATTGATTACTTGTTTCAGAGAGAGTTTCAATGAAACTAAATGCTAGATTTCTGACAAATTCTAAAGAAACTATGGAACAATTTTTTTATTTTTTTAAAAGCTTGACAGTCAATGCTGTAAGTGTCCTTTAAATCTCGGTTAAAAATCAATCTTTAACCAAGATTTATATCCAAGGATTATCACATAGCTAAAGCAACATAAATAAACCTACGCTATGCTTATTAAACTGGTTGAAAACTGCAATTTTAATTTATCGATAATATATAAATAGAGATATAAAAAAAAAATACCGTTAGAAGAAGCCGAAACAGAGAAGCTTCGTAAGTTGGTTGGGAGGTGCAGAATAGAGTTGGCCATCTGAACTTCACATGTATTGCATTTGCAGCCACACTTTCTAATCTCTCTCAAAGATAAACTGAGCACCGAGTGATAGGATGCTTCCACGACCATCAAACATCAAGTCTCTTGCTTCATCAGAGCCGTTGAATTACTATAGTACCGTCCAAAATGAAAGGGTTCTATTTTTTTCATAATTAGCCATACTATTGACAAATGGCAAGCTTTGATGTTTTGGTCATTCCTAGACAAACTCAACTGATCTGTCAAAAATACCCTTGAAATGGTTCGTAGCAACATGGTTAATTCCCCTTAAAAGAGATGCTCGAGGGAGTGCTTACCTTTAGAAAACGATATTAGTCTCAATGGCTGCAGTGACCTCTTTCTCTTTACTTCGGTACTCTCTCTCTGTGTTTTTGTAGCATGTTAAACTGAATTGAATGGAATTGAATTGGGTATTTATTTTACTTTATTTTGTTTGAACAGAAATTATGCAGCAGCAAGTGCTAGAGCTTTTGCTTTCGCAAATGTGAGACCTTCGTCACCACCTTCCTTTACTTACAACTCCATTAGCTCTCTCCGTCCGCTTCACTCTCGCAGGTTCAACTTATTGCGCAGTTTTCCATTTTCATAAAAAAAAAAAATTTCCTTTTTAGATGTTAGACATTGAACTTGAACTGTTGGTTTGATAAAAAAATTCCTCCTTAGGTATTAAACATTGAACTTGAACTGATCATACCCAGACCCCAGTTTTTTGATTGTCCATTTATATGTATAGCATCTAGAGTCGAGTTCGTTTATGTCTTTGTACAACAGATACCGTTGTTTTCTTCATCTGCGCATTGACTTGTCTTAGTTCTTGAAGGAAATTACTATCTACCTTCAGGAAGAAAATCTTGGACCTTAAGAGAAAAATTTAGGAGTTTTGTGCTTTGTTTATCGAGTTGTTGGCGATTATCATAAAAAAGGAAAACTATGGATAATGACTGAAGCAAAACGGGGTTTAGAAGTTATTCATTACTGCTTTTCCAGTAAAAATGATAGGAAAGAAAAGCTGGGGTTAGTAGCTAGGATAAGAAAAATACTAATTTCTGGTGATTTTCATAAGTGAAGCCGCTATTTCTGTGCACATTGTGTGAGCCACTGTTCTTGTGCATATTGTGGTTATCTGCTAAAGCTTGAATTTCTGTAACTTGTTGTGATAAGAAAGAGATGAATAATATTAACCAACTATCTAATGAAAATTTTCTTGGTTTGGATTGAAAATGGAGTGGAAGCACTAGGAATTGCAGTGGTCCTAGAATCTGAGTTATACTTTTAATGGGTGAGGTCCTTCTTTCTGAAGCCAAAGTATTCCCAAAACAATGGCG